>CM022180.2:7385735-7413584 GCA_011420285.2 Erysimum cheiranthoides
TCAAAATCATTTAAGCAAGGCAGAAGAAAACAAAAACCACATTGAAAAAAAGAAAGGGTATTTACAGGTTGAGGACTGTTGGAATTGACATCAAAGAGTCGTATATGAGGATTGCAAGCTGCTGCTAGATAACGCTTATCTGGGGTTATCTCAAGCCTATTTACATGCTGAAAATACAACATCGAAAACAGTAATTTGTGTCAGTCTCATTACTCCATCTCATAAGATACCCAGAATTCACAAAATCAAGGGAGGGAGAGAGAAACACACCGAATCAGGATACTGAATGGTACGGTAACATCGACCAGTTTCGGCTTCCCAGAATCGAATCGTGTGATCATAGCTAGCCGTTGCAAGAATCACAGAAGGCTGACTCATACTCGATCGATTTTATCCCGATCGAAATAATGACCCAACCATTTCGCGACTTTTGCTGGTTCCCAGAAACCAAATAAACACCCTTTTCGAAAAAAAATCAACAGAGGAATATGATCCTAACAAGAATCTTCAAGCTAGGGTTTCGTGATTGAGGATCAAAAACAGGAAATAATGTGCAGAGACTGTAAATTGAAGACGATAAAGTGGCAGAAGAAGAAAATAAGGGTTTTACCGAGCCTCTCATAATTAAATAACGCGGGGAGCTTTTAGTATAAATATATATCTGTTGGGGTTATATAGACATGTGTAAATAACTTAGGGGCCATGTTGATATTAATAAAAGTTTAGAGGCAAAATTAATATTTGGTTGATAAACATTACCATTCGTTTGATAATAAACCCTAAGAAAATCTCGCAAGTTAAGATGGCCGACGACAGCATCACCGCCGGTGTAAGAGCCCCTAGCCACCGTTACGGTCGTCAATATAAGTAAATTTGAAAGATTGTCCCCACAGTTTTTGGCCTATTTCTCTTTACAATTTCTTGAATCTTTGATGATTACAAGGACCTTATTTTGATCGTTAGTTAAGTGCATATGAGCTAATTATGAGTTCAACCATCAATAATCGCTAATTAAGCGTTTCTTATGTCACTATGTCAGATAGTTGAACACACATAGAATTTTATTTATTTCACATGCACATTTCTTATTTACAAGACTCATAAGATCCACGTGTAGTGATTATATTGGTTACTTACATTTTCTAATAATCATGACCCATATTATTGCTGCTCATCCTCTGGAAGCTGTACTTCAACCTTTTGGCGAACCGTTTGCAAGTGGTGCTTGAGCTGGTTGTATGTTAGACCAGGCATAAGTGTCATCAAACGTGAAGGGGTGGCACCTAATTAAACAACATAAAAAAAACTTAACGATTAGAATATATAGAGTAATCAAGAATGTAAAAAAGAAACGTGACTATTAGTAACTTGGTCTTACTGTTGATTCCACCGAGTGTAGGAACAGCTCCCGAAAACTGTTGCTCACGATCCTCCGTCCATTGTATTCGTTGGGGTATCTGTGCTACTGGTCTTGGTCTTGGGCCAATCGGGTTTGCTCCAGGGTTAACGACTAGTGGCAGGGTGTTGTCGCCGCCGATCTGTGGTGGTCTTGGTCCAATAGCGTTTCTTGCTGGAGAGGAGGATAAGAGGTCGCCGCCGATCTGTGGTGGTTTTGGTCCAATAGCGTTTCTTGCTGGAGAGGAGGATAAGAGGTCGCCGCCGATCTGTGGTGGTCTTGGTGCAATAGCGTTTCTTGCTGGAGAGGAGGATAAGAGGTCGCCGCCGATCTGTGGTGGTCTTGGTCCAATAGCGTTTCTTGCTGGAGAGGAGGATAAGAGGTCGTCGCCAATCTGTGGTGGTCTTGGGCCATGAATTGAAGCGGGTGGTCGAAGAGAGAAGGTATCTAGGGGGGGTGGTGGTGGAAGATGGTAGGAGGCTGATGAGTGTAGTACTGGTGACGGAGACGGGTTAAAAGACGGAGAGGTTGGGAACAAGTTTAACTCTAACTGTTGTGGAAGATGAGCTGGGTCAGAGCAGTTAACTTCTGCCTTAGGTCTGCTATTTCTGCGAGAGATATATCATAGAATTAGAAAGAAAGAGATCGAGATCAAGAGATCGAGAGATCGAGACAGGTAAATATTGGTTAAAATTGTTTAACATTGCTCCAATAATAGTATATAAACTAGATAGTCACCCGCGGTGCACCGCGGGATATGAATGCTTCATTTTGTGAAGATGTGTGCATAAAAAAAAGTTTTTTACATTTGTTATTCGGTTGGTTTTTATTTTTAGAGAATTTCCGGTCCCGTTCCATCCAATCTCGTTTGCGTCCCGAATTTTAAATGGGACATAAAATGGGACCTCTTTTTTTATTTCCAAATTTCCATCCCGTTTCCGGTTCCCGCAAGTTCCGTTCCGAACTTCCGTTTATCCATCGAAATTTTTTAATTAATTTAATTTTATTATGACTATATGGTTTATATTTAATAAATTATATAGATTGGTTTGTCTTTGACTTTTAAATCTATAAATATTAAGTAGCGAAAAAGTTTTTTACAGTTGTTATACTACTACTACTGAATAATTTACTTCGTACTTACTTTACTACCGGTTTAGTTTTTTTATTTTTGGAAATTTCCAGTCTAGTCTGGTCTCATCCTGTCACATTCCGTCCTGTCACATTCCGTCCCGTCCCATTCCATTCTCGTCCCGAATTTTAAATGGGTTATAAATGAGACTTTTTTCGATTTCCAAATTTTCGTCATGTTTCTGTTCTCGAAAGTCCAATTCCAAATTTTCGTTTGCCCACCCCTAGTTTCTAAACTATATAGTCATATGATTAGAGTCTTTTTTCAGTAAGTTAATTTTTTAAGTCACATCTAAATATTCTAATTTATTTATCAGATAATAGTAATGGTCATATTATATTTTCTTTATCAATTGAAATTATAATTTTATAACCAATTGTTTTATCAAAAGGTTCCTCCTAAACCTACCTGCTTTTAATTGTAACTTAACATAAGTGCATCGTTTGGCATAAATAGATACCATTGATTTTAGCTAAACAATTAGTACTAATAATTGTAAGAAAAAAAAACAGATCTTACAAAAATGATTACAACAATCATGAAATGAAGAATCAAATTTCAATGATTAATAACCAAAAGAGATGTGAACGGGTTGAGAGAACCATTAAAAACCTCTTGAAAGTTGGCTAGGCGAGATAAAAATCATAGTTGTGTTCATGAGTGCCATCTTATAAGAATATAATGTTCCTTTTTTTTCGACATTATACCCTCTGTATGCTTTGGTCAAAGTTAAGTTCTCCATAACACTCCACTCTCTTACTGTGATGTGCTTCTAAATTTGTGGCTTATTCATGATACCCTAAAAATATGCATATGTTGAAAAAAATCTGCATTTAACTAACCATATGAAAGAATCTGACATAAAACTGAAGCATATGTTGTTGAACATGGCAATCATCAATGGTTTGTTTGTCTTGTTTAGGACGATCTGCAAAACCCATGAAATGTTTAGCATACTAACAAAGCATAAACACATGAAAGTTTATATAAGAAAAAAAATGATAGATAGCATTGAGAAAAAATGATAGATAGATTAGAAACGTGTGTTGATGAATGAAATTTATGTTTTTGACATTTCTTATATAGGATCATATTAGTTAGGGCTTACAACTTCCTAATCATTGCTTTTTAAAAAAATACAAAATCTATTCCAAATATGTTCAGTTGCTATATTATATAACTATAAAATCGGAATATTCTATTTAATTTATTATATGCTAAATTATAGTTGTTAAGATTGTAAAATTTAGAATGTTTAAATATTTTTAGATTTAGTTTTTAGGATTTTAAGATTGTTACGATTTTTTTTGGGCTGCAAAGGGATAATTTTAAAATATTTTGTATATAATTCTTTTATTTAATAATAGATAATGAGCTTTTAATTCTTTTAGATTATTATTAGTTGTAGTTTCATTTTACTTAATTATCCTTTAATTATTCTAAATATTTGCTTAATTAGTAATGGCATTCTTTGTAATATAATACATTAATATTGGTTAAAATTTTATCAATGCTTCACAAATAATAGTAAGAGATATATCAAACAAACTCATCATCTCCATCAAATTTGTAATATTGGCTTTGTTACGTTGGTCGGAATATATATAAGAAATTATATCCTCATATCATACACTACAGGAAATGTGGGTATTAATAGCGGCCAAAAAACGCAATTATTCATCTACCATAGCGTTGCGTAAAGCGCTCTCTGATCGCCCGTTATAGAAAGTCGGACACTTTTGATAGCAGTTTTTCGTTGTGCTATAGTTAAGTATACAACGATAGCGTTGGGTACTGTGCAATTGTTAATGTTTATAATAGTGATTATTATTTGCTATTAATATATTTAATTATTTGAAGAAAAAAAATATATATATATTATTGTGTAATACGTAGATATTTTGTATTTTATACAAAAAATGTATTTATATAGTATTTGTTTTTATTATTTTTTTTGGGATAAATTGATATATTTAAAATAAAAATATCATATTTATTATTATCTGTATGAAACATTGATAAAAAGAATTTATATTACAAAATAAAAATACAGTAATTAATCCCAAAACTAAAATACATTCTCAAAAAAAAAAAAAAATAGCTTCTTTCTTAATCTCCAGCAGCTTTGAGTAGATTCCAATTCGTCCCATACAAAAGAGCTTCTCATACACATCTCTCACAATCTCTTTTACAAGTTGGGAGTCACTACATTCCTTCCTGCATCATATTTGATTAAGTAAACGAAATGCACTTTATACAAACATTAGAGGCCTAAGCTTAGAGAAGAAGATAGTTAATGTGAAACCTGGAATAGTGGAATGACGAGAAGAAGCCCTTTGAATCCAAGGCGTTAAGCCATTCGAAACCAAATAATCTGACGCCGTACATATATATTTTCTAGGGAGAATTGATTATATATGACACTTTTTTTTCAATTTGTCCAAATACACCTTTATTTGCTAAATGTCACTTATGCCTAAAATGCCCTTCGTAGTTAATTTTTGCAAGTTTTTTAAAAACTTTTATGATAAAGAGGTAGACAAGCCATAGTAAAGAAGATTTAGTGAAGGAACATTTTTAAGTTATTTGAAACTTTTTTTATTTATAGATGGATCAAATTTGTTCTGAAATGTTTAGAACACGTATTCATCATTTTGAGTATGTTCTGAAAAATTTGGATGATGTATTCTAGCCACTATACATATTCTAGAAAATTTAGAATAGAAATCTGTTCTAAAAAATTCAGAAAACCGAAATTCCCTATTTCTACGAGATTTAGAATACGTATTCTACACTTTATACTGTATTCTAAAAACATTAGAATGTATATTATACGCTTTACTCTGTGTTCTACAAAATTTATAATATGTTTTCTACGTTTTACTCTATCACCTACGCAATTTAGAACATAATTTCTAAAAAGTTTAGAATCTGTATTCTGCAGAATTTAGAACTTAGTCAAATAAGGCAAATGTATCTTAACTGAATCGAAAATTTAGGAAAGTGAATATACAACAAAACTTTTTATGTAAATCGTAATATTATTAAGATTACGTCTACGCAATGCAGAACATGTGTTCTGTTACTACTGTTCTAATTTTTAAAAAATCGATAACTAAACATCAACTGAACGTAGTGTATGCTTTCTAAACACAAATCGATAACTAAGAGGAAGACTTTGTCCAATTTTTTTAGGAAGAGACCATGTCTTGAGCACTAAGCGCATGTGTGTTGTTATGTTCGATAGTTCTCAAGAACCCACACAAAATAAAACAAATTCATGGTCAAATTGAGAACTTTATCAAGAACACAAAAAAGACTTACCGCCTCCAAATGAATTAATGGCTTTCACTCATAAGGTACAGCGTGATTTCAAAAGCACCATCTTTCCAATAGTTCTATTTCATATGTTAATTTTACTAATAAACAATTATTTCTCTACAATATTCTCATATATATATATATATATATATTACATATAAACTCTATCAATAAACACTACAAACATATGAAAAGAAATCTGGCGTTCCAATTTAATTGTGATTTAAAGGGATCGATTTAAAGAGCAAAGTAATTTTAGTCTTAAAGTTAAGAAGAAAATCGATGTGTTAAATTTTATGTTTAAAAACAAAAAATCATATGATGAAAATTAAGGGTATATATGAGTTTTAATTATTATAAAATCTAATTCAACAAACTTTTCCAATAAAAGTGTATATGGACAAATTAAAAAAAAAAAGTGTCCTATATAATCAATTCTTAAAGTTAAGAAGAAAATCGATGTGTTAAATTTTATGTTTTAAAAAAAAAAATCATATGATGAAAATTAAGGGTATATTTGAGTTTTAATTATTATAAAATCTAATTCAACAAACTTTTCCAATAAAAGTGTATATGGACAAATTGAAAAAAAAAGTGTCCTATATAATCAATTCTCCCTTTTCTAGGGTATACGTAATACACTTATATTAATATGACTTTCTACCAAACTAGATTTAGGACCCGCGTATACGCGGGTTTAAAATAAAAAATTTATAACCCGTGTAAGGAAAAAAAATTAATGCTCACGTACATGAAATTATAACTAAAATTTTTATAACCTGTATAATAAACAAAATTAGATATTCTGTAAAATATTTATAAATAACTTAATTAAAATTTTCTCTTTGTTTAATAATTATTCTAATATATTTAAATTATTGTTGTGAACAAAGAGGTTTAGAAAAATATTCTCTGTGTTATTGATCAACTGTAGAAGATACAACATATATATAAGGGATACAATACTAGGGTTTAGGTCAAAGACCAAGTATTCTAGAACCTTCTAATGGGCCTATAATGGGCATCCATATAACAATAATATTATTCATAACACTCCCCCTTGGATGACCATTATAAAAATATGGTCTCAAATGCGCATGTGAGAAACTGCCTCATTAAAAACCTTACCAGAAAAACCCAGTGAGAAAAACCATGGTTAAGGGAAAAAGAGTGCAGCGCGCTTTTACTCCCCCTGATGAGTACATCACTTGGAATCTTCAAAATGACGCGATCCAATCCGATGAAGTAGCTTCTTGAAATTAGTTGTAGTAAACACCTTTGTAAATTACTTCGCCAAATCTTCACTTGCACAAATTTGTAGGACACGTACATCACCATTCTTCTATAGTTCATCGATCTCGTAAGTGACTCATCTTGATTATTATCTTCGTTTCTCACAATCTCATCAATGTATGTAAAGACTTCGAAGAAGGATAGTCTTTCATCTTTGAAACCAAAATATATATCTTCAGGATTTCATCATTCGCGTGTTCTTTGTTGTCTCGTTAAAAACCTTTCATGGGAAAAACCCAATGGGATAAAAACCATGATAAGGGAAAAAGAGTACAACCACGCACATAATTATATTTCTCTCCCTGAAATCATCATCTTCGGGATTTTCATTTCAGTCATATATATCATCTTTAAAGATTTGTAAAAGAGTAGATTCTTAGTGAGTAAAATCTTATACTTGTCGTATAGTTTCTCAGATTATGAGACTTTCAATCCATAACATCTCTTTTACATAGTACT
The DNA here is from genome assembly GCA_011420285.2 of Erysimum cheiranthoides. NCBI lineage: Eukaryota > Viridiplantae > Streptophyta > Magnoliopsida > Brassicales > Brassicaceae > Erysimum > Erysimum cheiranthoides. Next base: position 7,393,337 of record CM022180.2, read on the forward strand.
TAGTCTATTTGGACTTACTTAGACTTCATGTCTGAATCTTCTCTTACATCAGTCTTCTAGACATTCATCTTATACATATAAGTTATTCATGCTCTTCTTGTAAAAGTTACCATTTTTGTTTGCCTTTCTAGTATTATACTTTCGGAACATTTTCAGTAAAATCCTGCAAGGATTCTTTCAGATATTATCTTTTAGAAGAAGAAGAATGATTTCTTCTCAAACTCTTTCTTTAAATATTTTACTTTATATGAAATCTCTACAGGAGACTCGATGATGTTTGAATCATTAACATACTTTGCTATTATACTTGCAACCTTCTTTTAACAAGTACCAAGTAAAGGTGACAATCTTACATTTGTCCCGATTGTTTCAATTCATAACGATATCAAAATTTCATTTCATACATATAGTAATGTTCTCGAGAACTATATTTGTTGCTTCTGGCAATGGAATCCTTTAGGGTTGCTTCAGGCAATTGAATCATTTGGGGTTGTTTCTGATAATTTAAGACTTTCTTGCAGACTAAATCAAGTCTTTATCACATTATCAAACTTATAAGGGATCTAAATAGTTGCATCCACCACAAGAGAGTACATCTCTTTATAATAATTTCAAATCTTTATTAGAACTCTTGTGCTATTAAGCTTGCTTTGCATCTCACAATTCATTTCTCTTTCACATAAAGATCCACTTATGTCAAAGTATTTTTTTACACCTTCTAGTGTACGGACTACTAGTCCAAATACTTTCTCTTCTAAAGAATTTATAACTTCTTTCCATGATTGGCCAATCATCACTTTGTATATACTTTTCTATTAACCGCGGTTTTACGATCCTCGTTTTTATCCATAACATCATCAACTGCTTCACTGCATGCAAAATTATGTACGACGTCGATTTGCATTGGTTCTCTTTTATTCTAGACATGACTCAACTTGTTGAGATTTCCTTTCATTATCATTCTCAGGTACCTGAATATCTTGCTTATTCATGTCTACATCTCTTCTAGAGTATTTCATCATCACTCGGTGCCATATTAAAATCTGCTCCTTTTCTTTCCTTTTTCTTTTCCGAGGATGCTTATTTATTGGAACCAATAAGTCTATCACGCTTCATGCGCCACTCTTTAGACTTACTTAGCAGTTGGTATTATCCGTCTGGGTCATTAATTTTAATTGGAGCACAGCTGGAATATATAACTTTATCACTTTGGGTCAGTAAATACTTCTGGTATCTAATTTGCTAAACTTTGCAAATAAATTATCTTTTAACTTCAACTTATTCTTTAATTTCTAGTGCACATTCTTTCGTACGAGGATCAAGATAATTTCTTTCAATATATTTCTTATCCAGCTGTTTACTTTCTCCCCCTAATGTTGGAAAGACTGACTCACTTAAACAACAGTCTGCATCTCGAGCCTTACATAAACTCTTTCTTGATGGCTCAAGATATTCAATCATCTATATCCAACATATTTCCAACATTCTTTCAATTCCCATCTTATGTTTTATATCACTGTGGTGGAGCAACTCGATATTTATAGCATATTTAGATGGGAAATATCTGGTTCTGACCCAAACCAATTCCAATGGGGATAACTCTTATTATTCGTTGGCCCGATGCGAATCAATTGACATATTGTAGTCATTAACTTGAGGCATGGTTTCACCACCATTATCAATTAACCAAATACCCTTGCAAACTCCAGGTTGCAAGTTGATACAAAAATATATGGTGGGTGATCAATCCACAATATCTCCTCGTATACGTACCAGAAAATTGACACTATCTAAATTCATGGGGTCGGTGAAAGCCATATAATCGGCTTGCCTTGACAATAAGACAGCACACAATAAATCATTCAGAAAATCTTCTGGTTCTCTAATGTATATCCACATTCATTTTCGATTATTCTTTCGCATCACTATAGAACCGGAATGGCTTAACCGGTCCTACCAAAAGTGAAATTTTCAGAAAACTTCTGGTTTATATCATAAACATTTATCTTCTGGATAATACATATAATAAAATAACAATGACAAAACAACTCAATCAATTATTTTACACTAGTTTTCTTATTGGATTTTCAATCAGTTAATTTATTTCACCAAATAAGACATTATAAACATGTGAACCGGTTTAGAATCAATAAACATTAAACCAGATAATTATTTAAACATGTATCGATGAAAGCTAAATATAAAGCCATGAAATAACCATAGCAAAGGCTTATATCGATTACTATAATAACTTATAAATTATTAGATGAAATATACCTTTCAAAATTCAACAACGATTAGCTTAACCAATAATTTACCAAATAAAATAGTAAGGCCATGATATATTTAACAAAAACTAAAAAAAAACAAATTATATGGAAAAAACTGGTCAAAAACAATCTTGTATAAGATTTCGGTAACAATAAACTTGACTCTCGGTTTACTATACTAAATCAGCGACTCACCAAACTAAGGGTCCGAATGGTAACGGCGTTTTGCGGTACGAGACAAGTGCGGTATTACAGTGCGGTACGGTTCAACTGCGGTACGTGCGGGAGAAATATAGTTGCGGGACAAGTGCGGTTTGTACAAAATAAGCGGTGCGGGATAATGTTTGATTGGTGAAAACAAATATTTGCGGTGCGGTTTATAGATATATAAATATATATATTAATAATTATTATTTTTGTTAATAAATAAACAATAACATATATTTATTTATTGTTAAATCAATTAAAGAGTTCAATAATTAAAAAAAATATATACCCAATAAAAACTATTATCAAATAGTTAACCAAACCAGTGGAGAAATAAACGATTGATTCAAAGAATTAATATGCATCGCATATCTTGAAAGTCTATCAGTTGCAGCATTACGTGTTACCAGTATTTGGTTATTATTAATATACACTGAGCTATTTGATTTATTAGATAAATCACATGTTAAAAAAAAAAAAAAATTATTGAGTGCAGTGCGGTTTTCAATAAAAACCGCTGCGTAAATGCTGTTTCTACCAAAAAAAGCGGGACAAGGCAAAATCCTTCATACAAATCCGCCTTTGACTTTTTTTCTTTCTTTTTTTGAAAAACGCAAATATACATAATTTTTGTTGATTGGGTGCTCCAGTGCGGTTTTCAGAAAAACGTCTTGAAATCCGCATTTTTTAAGTCACCAATCACAGCCTAAATAATAAAATAACAAACGTATCTCGTATCTCATGAAATCATAATCAGTATAACGATCAAATCAAACAAGATTAAAAATACAAGATCTCTTCTTCGTACAATACGATTCAATCATGATAAAACAATTAAATTACAATATAAGCATCATGAGTCGAGTCCATGGTATTTAGTTTGATGCGACTATTGAGATTAGCAATAAAAATAGAAATTACAAAACATGAACCAATTTATATCATGTATCTCACAGATAGAAGAGCATTAAAGCATGACTCACAATATAATATATTATATAAAAAGCAATAAAGTCGATCGTAGTGGTATAAAATGTCCATAAATCATATAATCATAATCGATTACCAAAAAAAAAAATCATATAATCATAATCGATAAATGATTAAAATAATAGACCAAAGTATTAAGCATCACCATGAGTTCACGAAGTCAAAACAACAAAGTTTAAAATTAAATAAGCATGGCCGCATGTGTCAAAGCATCACCCGATCAATTTCATGAGTTTATTAATCAGATTTAAATAATATGATGAGTTAAGTAGCACTTATCTGATCAATGATCGAGTTGGGATGAAGATGATGGTTGATAACGCTCCGCATCGGAGATCTAAAACGGAGACGATGTCTCAAACGATCAAACCAACAAAACCATAAAAAAAAATAAACGTAAGTATACAGTAAATTCTAGATGCAATGATTGTAATTTATGCCATTAATATATTATATTAATAACATCATCACATATAGTTATTAATTAGATTGTTAATGGTACTTATCTGGATGTGTGTTTTGGGAGACGTAATCGACTTCACAAAACAGACGACTTCACAAAACAGACACACGATTGGTAATAGTATTTCGGTGGAGATCTCTTTAGTATAAGTGGCTAGGTTTTTAGCTAGCTCGACTAGGGCTCGTGCTGATAACGTGTTGTGAACAAAGAGGTTTAGAAAAATATTCTCTGTGTTATTGATCAATGAAACAAGCTTTTTAATTGCGGAAGACACACAAGATGCAACAAGGGTGTTTCAATTCCCTGAGCACTTAACTGACGTTGCAGCACAGAGGGTATCAATCCATAATGAGTGAGCTATTGACCAATCAGGATGCAATCATTTCACTTAATTCAAGCCAAGCAGTAGCAGTTTGGTATCTAGCAACCTAAATGAGCAAATAAGAAAACAGGAATAAGAACTAACAGAGAACTAGCAGAAACTAGCAAAGCAATCGATCAAACAAGCAAATAACAATCAGATGAGGAAATAGAGCTCTTGAGAATGGGAATAATTGGTCAATGAATCCTCCTAGATCAACTAAGGTGTCTAACAAAACTCATACAGAGCTAATCCCTTGACGAAAGATTCGAATATAGGTCAATCCACTCTCGTGACAGAGACCCCTCTAACTATGCTACCTCCAAACCTAGATCTCTCTAGAGAAGCATAACATAGCAGGCATTAATAATCAATCAATCAAAGCCAATAAACACTCTAAGCAACCAATCTCTTGGGTCAGACATGTAAATCTCTGGAAAAAGTTGGTTCAAGCATTTCAACAAACACCTCTCGGGCAGGAAATACCTAGGATCTAATTTCAACTTCTCAGAAAGAAACTAGCATTAAAAACACTCACCCAGAAGGGATCTACACAGATCTAAGCTTAAACACCCTAGAAGATCAAGGATTCATCACTTTCCTAACCCATCCTCAAGAACCCTAAGCAGACTACTCACAGATCATCATAAAATGCAAAAACCCAGAAAATAAAATAAATTGCATAATCATAAAGCTAAAGATCAGATTAAGAGAACTGTGAATGTAGAAAATGCAAAATCAAAATGGATTAAGAGAGATCTGGATTACAAAGTGTCTGGTTTTGAGAGTTCTAGAGAGAAAAGAGAGAGATTAGGGATAAGAGAAAAGTTTAAGGATAAGATAATATCTCAGCACAACAGCTGTATTTATACTACTTTAGGGAAAGTCAAAACCCTAATTTCACTAAAAAACAAAAGTCAAAGGCGGTTGGCACGAGATAGAGCAAGGAGATCGACCAAACTGGTCGATGGTGTGCCATTCTTCAAAGCTGGGACCTTTTTGCCTCGGGATCGACCACACATCGATGCAGCAGGTCGATACTGTGTTAAAACAGGCGTAACTTTCGAACCACAACTCCGATTGACCTGAAACCACCGGCATTGGAAAGCTGACTCAATTATCTACAACTTTGATGAAGACGTCGGAAGCTAAATCCCAGCCGAAAATATAATAGGAAGCTCGAGAAGAGTAGATCGATCAGTTGCTCGAGTGGCTTGGTCGATCCAGCTCCTTTCTTCCCATAAACAGCTCCTTTTGGTACCTAAACAACTCCAAATGCATGAATGTATGCAATGCTCATGCAATAACCTACTAAACATGCAAAGTGACTATAAATGACTAAAAATGGTATGTACAGGGGATGAAACAATGCTAAAATGATGAGAAATCAATGCTTAAAACCTGTAAAATATAGACATATCAACTCCCCCAAACTTAGTCTTTGCTTGCCCTCAAGCAAACAAATCATAAGCAGGAAGAGAGGTTTGAAAGTGGGGTCTCAGAACCTAAAGTTTGCTAATTATCTAGTTAGAATCAAAGTCCAAGTTATTAGTTCTACAATGCAGTGCAAGAGAGTTCTAATTAAAAGCCTTAGACAAACTCATCACAACCAGAACTGATTCCAATCTTTCATCTCCACATGCATTCATATCAATCAATTCCTTTAACATTCATTAAGCAGGAACATGGATCTAGTTATGCAATGCCTACAAACTCATTTGGCTAGGTAAGAAAGGCTGGAGATAAAGATGATCTCCTTTAGAGTGGGTATAGCAGTAATGATCAGGGTTCTCTCAAAAATCGGATTGAGCTTTAGAAGAAGGCTAAAGGTAAGCTCCAATAGATGCATACAGAAATAAAACCTTGTCTACCCAAAGGTAACCCAACGATTTTAATCCTATCTTTCTAAGCCCATATTATCCTAGATCTACCCTTTAGCTTCAGCTCATTTTGAGCATACCCATACACTCTTTGATCTAGTCTTAGGAGGAGTTTCTTCTTTCTCATACATCTAGCGGATTGGAGCTTCTCTTAAACACTATGGTTCTCTTTTCTTCTTATCTCTTAAGACATCAAAAGCTTTTTGCTATTCATTCCTTTTTCTCTTTTTTTTTCTTTCTTTTCTTTTGCTCAGAACCATTTTTTTTATACTTTTCATTCCCCAAATCCTTTACTAGATACTTATACACATTCTCCCTCCTAAAGACTCTTTCTTTTCTTTCAGCATCAATCTTTTTCTTTTCCTTTTCTACCATAATAAGCACAAATCCAATACCAAACCCCAGCAATAAGATCCCACCTAGTCCTATCTAGTCCGAAAAATGCGAACTAGAACTACACAAGGTTCCATTCCTGTCGGCTCAGACCTAACACTTTCTACCAAGCTCAATCCATAAAAGGCCTAACACTCAGAAAAATCACAATTGGCTTGAAAGAAGGATAGGTTAAGGGTGTGGAGAAACTGTTCCAATGATGGGAATCAGCTACTTGGATCAACAAGAGTGGTAAAAAGGATAAGATGATCCAAATATGTATATGGTATCCATGAGTTTACATGCAATGCACAACCAGATAATTGCAAGTCAAGATTAGGTTCTTATAAATAGGAAATGAAATCAAGTCACAACATGCTTCAATTAGGACCAGAATGCAATTCAAGAATTCCAAGTTTGTTTCAGCCTTATGTTTCAAACTAAATCACAATGCATCACAGATCTAACAACGAGGGCTTTGATTCTAGCCTAGCAAATTAAGCAAGCTAACAAGGTTAAATTCATCATAGTCCCCTATGCTGGATGCAACAGTCCTATATGAAACATTCTAGACTCAATCCTATATGTAAATGCAAACTAAATGAGCACTCTCTTTTTTTTAGAAACTTTTCAAAATTTTTCAAATTTTTATGGGTTTTCTATGCCTTAGATGAAACGCATGCAGACTCAAGTATGCAAAATTTGAAAATAAGAAAACAGAAAACAATATCAAATACATCTCAAACCCTCCCCCAAACTTAAATTACACAATATCGATACATATGGTTTGTTCCACATCTTCCAAATTACAATCATAATAAAATGCAATAAATTCATATGAGCTCATACGAAAACTTATCAAGGTATATATATAAGAAACTGAGAGGCGGTGAAAAATTAGTTTTTTTCTTCATTAATTCGACGTTATATTTAAAAAATATATCTATATTAACCCGTAATTATCGACGGAGTTTTTTAAAAAAATTCAATTTTCATGAAGTAAGATAAAATTCATTCCTATAGTTATCCTCTTAAACTTTTAAAAATATTTCAATCTAAAAAATTTCTTAACATTATCTTTTTATACTTTTAAAATTATTTAATTTATAATTTTCTTAACATTATCTTTTTACATTTTTAAATTTTAATATTTTCTCATAATTATCTTTTTACATATTTAAAATTGTTAAAAACAAATATTTTTTGATACGTGTCAAAGTTTATAACCGTTAGATATGACACATGTCACGATCCAGCGTGTTGCTAACTTCGAAAACCCAACTTTATATAATAAGATACGAACGTAAGGCTAAACCCTAAATTATATTGAGAGCCACCTGCGTCCGACGTTTGTGCAGAGATTAATGGAAATCAAATAGGATTAGGAAAAGTTTTATTTAGGAGATATCTAAATAAGTTCGTTTTACTATTTGAATTAGGAAATTGGTTGTGAGTTTTCTCTATATAAAGAGTTGCCAAAGTGTGGTATACCTTCAAGAGATTTAACGTTTGAGAGAAAAAGATTAAGAAGCTTCTGTTTTGAGTTAATTTTCAGAAGTTAATAAAAGAGTGCTTTTATAAATCTTAATCTTGGTATTCAAACTTTCTATAGAGATTAATGACGATGCCAGCACTTTTTGAGGATTTGGAAGATGAGATACTCTGGCGCGTTCCGGCCACATCCCTGAAACGGTTACGATCTACTTGCAAACGATGGAACCGTTTATTCAAAGATGATCGGAGATTCGCAAGAGAGCACTGTGAGAAAGCCGCAAAGGAGTTTTTGCTTCTGATGTTGACAAATAAGTACAGGATTCGTGAGATGAGCGTCAATCTCCATGGAAGTGTTCCTCCTGTAGAGTTAAAAAGAGAGCTTAGCCTACCAGATCCGCATTTTAATAATCAATATCAATTCGATATATCTCAGGTCTTTCACTGCGACGGCTTATTGTTATGCAAACACAATGGCACCCCTGAGTACGGATCTAAGATCGTGGTTTGGAACCCTTTTACTGGTCAAACCAGGTGGATCGAAGCCGGCAATCGTTGTTGGAAAATATTTGTTCTCGGCTACTGCTACCAAGACAAGAACAAGAACAAGTCCTGCAGTAAAAGCTACAAAATTTTGTGCTTAGATGGTCATGGCAAAGATACAGAAATCTACGAGCTTAACTCTGATTCGTGGAGGAGCATTCCTGCTATCAGTCCAGGCTGGTCCATTGGATACTCTGAACACAACGTGTCTTTGAAGGGAAATACTTACTGGTTTGGTAAGGAGAAATCAAAAGAGCATCTTGGCATGTCCTTGCTCAGATTTGATTTTACAACGGAGAAAGCATCTATATGTGTGCCTCTTCCCTATCAGTGTCCACGGTATCAAGTCTTGAGTCTTTCCGTTGTTAGAGGAGAGAAACTTTCCGTGTTATTACAGCCCGATAGGAGATGCAAGACTGAGATATGGGTGACAAATAAGATTGATGACACCACCAAAGTGGTGTCCTGGAGCAAGGTCTTAGCATTGGATCTGAGCCGTGATCTTCGAATTACGACTGAGGTTATATTTTTGCTTGACGAGGAGAAAAAAGTCGCCTTGTGTTGTGAGAGATGGCTCATGGAAGACGAGATCACGTCCATCGACAAGATATTCATTCTCGAGGAGGATAATAAAGTCACGGAAGTGGGTTTTGGTGAGGATACAATGGAAGGAAGTTGGCCAGTTATTCTTAATTACGTTCCAAGTTTGGTTCAAATCGAGCGAGATGGAGACAAAAGAAAAAGAGGTGACTAAACAACCACTAGCTACATGTAATATTTGGTTTCACAAATACTTTTTTATTAATTGGTGTTTTCTCTATATGTAACCAGCCATAATTTTTCGTTATGTTCTACTTTGAATACAATCTCCCTTTCAGAATTTTATTTTGTCTTCCTCTCAAAGTCCATTGCTGTGAAAGCAAAATAGATGGAAAAATAATGCACAGCTGGTAAGGGGTAAACTCATGAAGCCAAAAACAATACAGGTAGATTATAGTATATCAAGATCGGACTCAATATACCACTTGTTTTTCTCTTTCATCAATCTGTTTAGGTTCCACATTTTGATAACTCGAGACTTTGAATTCAAGACGCTCAGTTTATTTCTCTGCTATGCATTTTCCTTCAACACTCTCATTTTCACCACATTCCTCAAGCAAACTGCATAAAGAGGGTTTTCAATCATCTCAGAGGTGATCAACCAACAACTTCCTCCAATTGTAGATGTTGACTTGATCCTATTCTCATGTTTGTTATCTCACCATTTGAGATCCCTCCTTGTATTCCACCAGAACTGTTTGTTTTTTGTCTGTATCTTTTCATATTCATCGGTAAAGAATTCGTTGTTGTGCTCATTACCTGTCAGACAATTGCATATTCATTACATAGAACTTTAATTTGTGATCAAGAGGGCACTAAAATAGTTTAAACAAGTGAAATAGATCTCTCTACCTGCACAACCACTACCAAACTCAAAGCCTTTTGTTGCAGGCAACCGCAACAACATACATGCTTTTGCTAGTTTAGTCTCGAGTTTATTGAAAAATGGTGTACCAAAGTCCCTGCATATAAGTTTCTTAGTGATCAATAATCATTCACAAATTGAAAACAGATTGTTTCAATGGTAAAGTGGGACAATATACAGAGGGGCATTCCGAAAAAATGAAGCTAATGACACCACTTAAGGAGTTGTTCTCACAGCAACAGATGCAACTATCATCTTTTCAGCATACTCAAGCCGGTTGAATATAGTTTAGATTGAAACAAAAGACCTTCTCATTTAAATTTGTCCCTTGACTCTTGAGACAAGGATCTTTCACTATGTTATTCATGGTATAGAAAGAGTGTTACAAAACTCACCTGGTTTAAAGAAGCTAACATTACTAACAAAGGATTTCGACCATGAACCGGTATATTTACTAGCTACCATATATACCTCTTTTATTTTCCTCGACCACTTTTTCTGTTATCCAAGAACCATGTTTTTTTTTTCTTCTGTTGTGCAGGGTGAGGATCTTGGCTACTACATGGCTTTGCATGCCTTGATCTGTATCTATGTTGGAGATCAAAATATGGTGTATTTTGGAACAAGTCCTGTTTGGATGTAGAGTCAGAGCACGTTGTTTCATTCCTGGAACTAATGCTTAAAAACACAAAGGCATTAGAGAAGATGGTCGTATACGGTTACATTAGGTTTAAAGAGCTGATTCCAAGAGTTTCTCACAATTATAGCGTCCCCATTGCCCTCTACACCTTCAAGCCGCAACGTTAATTACTGGTGAATCATATAGTCTGACTAGTCGTGAGTGTTATTGAACATTTTACATCATATATTTCTAGAATTAGATTCTTGATTTTTTTTTTTTTTTTTTGAGCAACGAATTAGATTCTTGATTTTTGATTTTGATTTTGATGAGTAATATTTTAACCGGAGACCAGTGTTGGAAAGAAATGGTGCATGTAGACGACTATCAGATTTCTTTTATCCTAGTTCAAATGTTTTTTAGGTTTCGGTTTTCTGGTTTGATTTTGTTTTATTTGGATTTTCTGGTTTATTTAGGATTTCTCAATTTTTGGTCTCACGTATTTAAAATCTGAAAGCTGTTTCATAAGAACAAAACCCTGAAAATCGTAAATTAATTAGCTTTTGATAAATTAAAGATGGCGGACGACAACGTCACCGCCGGTGTAAGTGTCCCTAGCCACCGCTACGAGCCTACGATCGCCGTTGCGAAATCGGAGGAGCAGGAGTCTTAATGAGCTCTCTACAGACATACATATTAAAGGAGACTTTTGAATAGAAGTGCTTCTACAGACCACCACACGTTGGCCTAGCTACTTACTTGTTGAGCATTCCTTCATTATTCAATACATTATACAAAAGTGACTGGTAACGTTGGTCCATTTTATTAAATGTTGGATTCAATCTCGTACCTAAATACTTTATCAGAAAGAAAAAAAATCGTACCTAAATCAGCATATATAATTGACAGTGTTTCTTGAGCTGTGTAGATACAAACTTTACACATCAGGGTTCGGTTTGATTCACAGTAGCTAAATCTACTTTTCAAACTTATTTTAATTTTTTCTAAACCGACGATAACCTGATAAAATTAGTTACTCGATCCAGAGTAGTTATATTGAACTTACCGAGTTCAGTTCAATATCATTCGGTCGGAATTATGAATATTTTGCTTGACCTAATAAAGTAAATTGACTTTGGTTCGGTTTAGTTCGGTTAAATAAAAGAAAGGAGATTCTGTGCTTGTGAGATTCAGTTTCCAAATTAGAGAATCTCTCTGTGTCGCCTGAAGTGATAACATTCTCATTATTCATTCGCCCAAGGAGAGATCGGAGCTTAAAGCCATCTCTCGCCGGAAAATTTCTGAGTTTTTTATTACCTTCAAGCCAGACAACAACACGACAGGGAATCTTAGCCGCCTTCCCTCTGTCTCTAACACCCTTATCTCTGTCTCTAGGCTTTGAGATATCTTCAACACGAAGCTTTTTTGTTTTTTATCTTAATAAAAAATCTCAGCCATGGATTCGTTGGTTCGAATCCAGTAGCGTCAAAAAGCCATGGATTTAGTCAGGTGTGTTCTAATCTCCTTTTGTGTTCCTTTCTCTTGCTATTGATTTCAGTCCCGTAGGGTTTTAGATAACGTTTGCAACTGAAAAATTAGGTTTTTTTTTTTAATCCTCTCACCATTGATTCGAAGTTTCATTGTGTTTCTCGAAAATTTTAGGGGTTTCTGGAGGAAACATAGAAGGAAGATTTTGGTGACAACGAGTTGTTTGGGAAGTGGGTATTTACTCTACAAACTATACAATGCCCATACTCGTAAGCTCGCTGACTTGGAACGAGAGCTTGCTAATGAGCGTGAAAACGACGAGATCATCAAAACCCAGTTAAGTTTTGTGAAACCACATCCCAAAAGACAGAGTCTTTACTGCTTTTTGCTAAGTTTGGTTGTTTCTCAATTTTATAGTCCTTATTCTTATTTTTTTTTTGGTTTTGTTCTCTATGCTCTGACAGAATGAAGGCCCATTTCGAGACCATTCAGATGATTGCTCATACTACAACATTGCCTCACGCAATGCATTACTTGAGTAGCCGTTTAGTTGAAGAGATCGATGTCTCTGGTATTATGGAGAAGCTAAGCAAAGGCAAAGGATTATTGATTCCTTCTGAGAAGCTTCAACTCTGGAATGAGCTCAAAATTTTGAGTGCGTTGTTCTCTACTTGTTCTCTCTTGCTGTCCATTATCTGTGGCAACATTGGATATTGTCATCAAACAATTTTTTTTATTGTGTTTCGTTGTCTTCAGGTTTCACGAGGATGGTTTTGTCCCTTTGGTCGGTCACTATGCTTAGTTTGTACATTAGGGTTCAAGTCAATATTTTGGGCAGACATCTATATATCGACACTGCTAGAGGTCTTGGGAGCTCCCATTTACTTGTAAGACATTTTACTTCTCTCTTTTATTGTCTTAAGAATCATTGTTTGTTTATCAATCGCACAAGACTTATAAGCTGCTTCCTTCTGGTTGTAAGATTTCAGTATATGCTAATTTTATTATATCATCTTTAATAAGCCACTTCTAGCAAATTAGCCATTCTGATAAATTTGTTTTGTGTAATTTCATTCTGCTTGTTGCATTGTATCCTGAGATATCAAAATTTCAAATTGAGATTTCAAGGGGTATAAGTTGATATTTTTCTTTTTTTTCCTTTCGAAATTATTGAAATTAGTGTATTCATTGGTCTTAGATATTAACTCTTGGCTGGATTACCACGATCTTTACCAACATAATTTCTTTTATATCTTTTTTGTTTTCACAGGAAGAACTAGATCTCATAGATAGAGATGACGAACAAAAGTTTTTGACAAGCGCTGATTTTCTTGCGACCAGTGGCATGCCGAGTTTGATTTCTAATATGCAGAGTGCAGTGAAAGAAGTTCTTAAGGGGTAATATACATTACAAACCTAGTATCAAAGATCTCTCACTTGTTTCTCATCCTTGAAGATTGATTTTATGGTGCCTCAAATGCCTATGAAGATCATTATACTGCTATGAATGTATAGCGAAATCTAATTATGTGTGTTTCATTGCAGAAAGCAGTTAAAGGATGTGTTAACCACAAGGGTTCTTCAAGAAACTGTGATGCGGATTCTCGATGTGTTTATGAGCACTGGAAGTCCACATCACTGGGTAGATTACCTAATGATGTCCCAAGATGCAACCGCTGATGTTTCCTCTCCTGATGCAACTGTTACCAAGTTTCATCAACTCATAACCGAGACACGGGAAGTACTCACAAGGTAAAATTGTCTCTGCTCTTTAACCCGCAAAAGACGAACAATTTCACTTCTTTAAAAGCCTTGTTCTCGTTTCTGCTGTAATGCTCAAAGCAAGAAAAAAAGATGCTTATTTTTTTGTTGCAATCCTGTAAACATTTGTTGGTCTTCTTTTCTTGTTGCAGCAATGATTTTACAAATGTAGCAGAGATCTCACTCAAGTGTTGTGCCGTTGCTTTAGTAGAGGAGATGGAAAAGCAGACAGATTTGGCCACGGGGTTACAATTGGCGAAGTTATTACCACAGATTGAGAAGACAATGCCGGAGATTTCAGCTGAACCGGAGAAGAACCGGTTCTTGCAACTCATCCGAGATTTGCCTGAAGTTAAACTCTTTTTTACTCTTTTATACGCAAATATGCCTCATTAGCATTGTTTGATGGCAAATTGCCAAATTATTTCTCTGTTTTCTTTTGATTTTTACTTTTTAAATTTACTTCAAATAGTAAAATTACACCTTTAAAATAAGTGATCCAAGTGTGGATGTGACCTTGCAGAGCCGGACTTGAGCCAATTTTTATGAAACATTTGAATGGGGCCTCCAATTATAAGGGGCCCCACTTATTTAAAAAAAAAAAGATTATATATATATATATATATATACTAGATTAGGACCCGCGTTATACGCGGGTTTATAATTTTAAATTTGATAACCCGTGTAAAAAGAAAAGAAAAAGTAAAAAACAAAATAAGAAATTTTGTTAAATTTTTTTATGAATTAATTTTTAAAATTTTTCAGTTTATTAGTTAATTAAATTTTAGTTATTCTTTCATATATTTCTAAATATATAACTGAGAATTTAAAAAATATTTTCTGAGCTATATACGTTAGAAAAATTTTACCTCTTCATCCAATCAAATTATCACATTTCAAAATTTTACATCTTTATCCGATAAAATCAGTTCTTACACACTCAACATATCCGGTAAAATTTTACATCTTTATCCGGTAAATTTTACATCTTTGACAAAAAAATTTGTAACTTATCAAAAGTTGTAGAACCATACAAAAAAGTCACATTTAGAAACTTACATGATCACACGACAGTCGTATCAAACGTTTTTAGATCTTCGCACTCAGAAAATATTAGTACACTAACCAAAAATCATCAAACCAAAAGCAAAAGTATTATATAAAACCAAGTAGATTTGAGAAAGAGAACGATTTTGAAGTACCTCTATGATCAAGTAAGAGGTATGTAGGTAAAGAGAAAAGCTTTATCAGTTAAACAAACTTGAATCAACGATGGTGTTTTTGAAGAAATTATTTTGTTTGATAAGAAAAATATGACACCATCTATTCGATTATATAGAGGTGAGTATTTACAATTCTTTTCTCTTCTAGGAATAGTATTATTTAATATGTTTTCTATTAGTAATCTAATTATATGAAAATATACGTATAATTTCCTTATGATTATCTATTTAGATTAAAAAAGTTATTTAAATTTATAATTTTCTTATAATCATCTATTTATATTAAAAAATTTTAAAATCTATAATTTTCTTTTAATTATCTTTATATATTTTAAAATAGTTCAAAATATAATTTTTAATTGTTCGAAATTTTATTTATAATAATATTTTTTCATTTTTTAAAATTGTTAAAATTATATTTTTATATTTTTAAAATTATTAAAATTATTATTTTTTAACATTATCTTTTTATATTTTTAAATTTATTTAAGTATTAATTTTTACTCATAATTATCTTTTTTATATTTTTAAAATTATTTAAAACAAATTTTTTGACACATGTCAAAATCTCGGATCGTTGAAATCGACACGTGTCACGATTCAGCGAGTTACTAACTTCGAAAACCCAACTTTAGATAATAAGATATATATATAAATATAACTGTTAGTGTGAGAAAAAGAAAAAAACAAGTTTAGTGAATATGATATATTCTAATTTATTGTATGAGTCCAAAATCTTTATAATTATTATATAGAATTGAATGTCAAAATAAAAAATGAAAATGTAAATTATCTTTCTCTACAAACCTACTTC
Organism: Erysimum cheiranthoides; assembly: GCA_011420285.2. Taxonomy (NCBI): domain Eukaryota; kingdom Viridiplantae; phylum Streptophyta; class Magnoliopsida; order Brassicales; family Brassicaceae; genus Erysimum; species Erysimum cheiranthoides. Next base: position 7,409,284 of record CM022180.2, read on the forward strand.
TTGAACTTTTTATTTAAAAAATATTCTGAAAAACTTTTTATCTAAAAAATATTCTGAAAAACTTCAGACTTTTAGGTTTTAAATTGTTTTAAAGTTTTTTGGCCCAAAAAAAAAAAAAATTGTTTTAAAGTTTTTCAGGATTTTATTATACTCTGTTTTTAAAACAAGTGTTTTGTTTATTTATAACTCAATAGTTTTTTATATTATAAAAATTAAAATGTTATTAAAAAAAAAAGTCGTATGGGGCCCCGGTTTTCTTTGGTCCGGCTCTCGACCTTGCTACTATCAAATCGGCCTTCTTCTTCCACGGTGGACAGCATCTTGGATCCGAAAACTGACACCGCCGACGACGTCGTCGTGGATCCGGAAGTTTCTTCAACAATCGTGGCTCTAAGTACTCGCGCTCCGGAATCTAGCGGCGGTATCGTTCCGGTGTGTGATTTGTTCGATCAGTTGAGTAAGTGGACAAGAAACGACTCTCCTAATCCGTTTTTGCCCAGAGTGTTTCTACTTAATCGAGGTTTTATGGACGAGTTCTTCGAGAGAAAGAGAAGAGAAAAGATGAGAGAAAAGCTCCTGTGGAAAGTTTCTCGACGTCCGTTTATTGCACGCGTTTTGGCGTCGTCCTCGTCCGATTTTCGTATGCTCGTTCTCTTCGAGCCTGGAGATTCATCCGATCCGGCCACGAGAGAGCCAAAACCGACGATTGCGTTTTCGCCGTAAACTTTGCCGTAAGTCCCTTTCGCAACTGTATCAAGCTTAAAAAAATCAGCGGCCATGGAAGAAAACGCCGTGGAAGAAGAAGGCCGGTTTGATAGTAGCAAGGTCACATCCACACTTGGATCACTTATTTTAGAGGTGTAATTTTACTATTTGATAGTATCAAAACATTTAATATTCGCAAATGAATATATTTTAATTTTTTATCAATATAAAAGTTATAGTTTTTGAGTTTATTTTAGAGAGCATAATAATATTGCAAAAGTACAACATATTTTTAATTTTAGGGTCCAATGCGATTGCGACATGAACCTCTGGTACTGAATAATCAATAAATAATTAAAAAAATATTTGGCCCAAAAAAAAAAAAAAAAGATGCAAAAGAAAAAAACTCGAGGCCCAATGGATCTGGGTCGGGTCTATTGAACCGGTTATAACAGTATTTTGTTAAATTGGGTATCGTCCCCTCTTTCTCAGTCTCTCTAGGCACATTCAATTTGTGAAGTTGGAGAGACGATTATGGCGACGAACAATGGGGACGTTCTGATGCTTGAGGCGGCGCCGGAGGCTGCGAGGCCCTGGGCGAGTGCGGCGAACGCAGAAGTTATCGATGCGCTTCCTTATATAGACGACGACTATGGCAATCCATTGATTAAGTCGGAGGTAGACCGCTTGGTGGAAGAAGAAATGCGTCGGAGCTCTAAGAAGCCAGCTGACTTTCTCATGGATTTGCCTCCTCTTCCAAAGTTCGATTTCGAGGTGAATTTCACTTTGGATCTTTTTATTTGTTCGTTTCTCTATCTCGGGTTTGGAATGTTTGTTGAATTAGGGTTAAAGAGCTGGGATAATCGTTTGTTTTTATTTTGGGTCTTGCTTCATCTTGAATTTTATAGTCGGAGTATCAATTTTGGTTTTGTTGTATTAGGGTTCTTGTTCTCTTCTTCTTTCCTTTTCTTAGCGGATGAGAAAAGGGGAGCAGAGAGTTTGGGTGATTTCTCTAAGTTTCAATTAACTTTACTTTATGGGTTTTGAATTAACTAGAATCTTAAGATTGAACGGAATCCTCATGAGCAGATAGGGATTCTCCTGGAGATTTCATTGTTTTCAAGTAGAAGAACTGTTTCAGTTCTTGTAGTTGGTTTTAGGATTTTGGTAAACAGCTGAAGTTGTATATTCATGGTCTGATGTATTGATTTTTTTTGGCTTAAACAAATATCAGAACTGCCCAATCCTTGGCAAAGAGTATGAGCGTGTTCGAGCTGGGAAGCCTCCAGTGCGGATAGACTTTGAATCCCGATACAAGCATGAATTGCCGCCTGCTAATAAGAGAAACGATGATGCTGCCTGGAAGCAATATCTTCAGAAGAATCAACGGTCATTACAACAGAAGATGATAGAGTAAGCAAAGTTCCTGAATGTTTCTAATACATCATTCTCTTCTCTACATTCTGGTTTCCGATTTTAAACCGTGGATTTGTTAATTCACAGGCTTGAGAATTTGGAATTGATGTCAAAACTTGGCCCCGAGCTTTGGAGACAGAACAACCATTGCCTAGAAGTATTCTTGTCCAGGTTTGTTCACATTTATATATACAGCAGTATTGATTGAATTGAATTGTCGTTACATTGTGACTTGGAATTAAAAGGGTTTAAGCTCTTTAGTTGATGGATTGTATATATCCTAGATGATCTGCTGAAGCATTCTTGATATCTTTGTTGTCCATTTAGTTGCATAATATGCTTCTTTGGCTTTACTACATAATACTTGCTTTTCATTTTCTTCATGTGCTTTCTGTGTGCAAGCTTCCTTGATCCCATGAAACATAAGAAGCTCTTCCTGTGCTTGGGACATGTCACTCTTTATCATACTGTACCTAGTTTTGGCTTTTGGAACTTAAACACAGCAAAGATTGATCTCAACATTCTATTTGAACCCTATTTTTCAGAATGCAAAGACTAGCTCAGGAGCAGAACGAGGAAATTGAAAAAGTAAATCGGGAAAGGAAGTATCATCAGGTGATAACACTTACGAAGTATTTTACATCTTCTTCCTTGCACTTTTCTCTTTGGTTTACATGGTAATCTGAAACTTTGTTGTGTGGTCATACCAGCAAACCACATCATACGAGCTCAATGCTCTATCTCAAGAATGGAGACAGCTCTGTGTGAAGAATATGGAGATTCAGTCTGCCTGTGCCATGCTTGAGACACAGATTGATTCGTTCAAAAAAGAAGCTGCTGAAAAGTGAGGAAAATCTCGTCTTACTTCTTTTCATCACTCAAGAGTTGAATTTAAGCGCAAAACTGAAACTCGTGGGGTTGTGTGTTTCAGGGGATGGAACTTAGAAGAGAAACTAGAGAACGTCGAACCACTTCAACTGCAGTGAGGTATCTCCCTTGCTTGAGTTTTACTGATTCTTAAGTAAACTGGGTTCAGACCGAAACAGCTGTTGGTTTGAGTTGTGGGCTAACGAATCAAAGATGAGACGGTTTCAGTTATTTGGCAGTTTTGTAAAATCACCTGCTCTCCTGTCAGGTGGTGTGTTGGACAAGTAATTGTTTTTGGAAGTATCGAATCTCTTTAATTTATCAAGCATAACGTTTACGATTTGGTAGTGAATATTTAAGCTTATAGCAATATATCATGTCTCCGTTGTATTTCGATCATTTTGATATTTTCTCTCCTCTCACGTAATCAGAATGCAGAGAAGCTCCTCCATCCTTTTTTTTTGTTCTAAAAATAAACCCGCAAATTTTGTCGATCTCGATGACCTGATCTTACCCCTCTCTTTTCTCATCTCCGTTTAAATTACAATTTTATGTGTGCCATTTTCGATAAAGAAAAGTATCATAATTACTAGAGGAGCCAAAGAAAGAGGAACCTTTTGCATGTAACAAAAGCCCGATATCTTTTATCATTGTTGTTGAATCATGAAGTCTACTACTTTGGTTATGGTTTCTTGTGTTGTCATGTTTTGTGTTCTCAGTCACGTGAAAGGTGCGTAATGTAGTATTGTTCTTTTTTTTTTGGTGGGATGTAGTATTGTTGATTGTTCTTTTGATTAAGAATAGAATCCGCCAAATTATAAACTTGCTTATCAGAAAAAGAAGAAGAAAATTGCTAGCTGCATTATCAATTGTTCATTAATATACCCGATAATTAATTGTAAGAGTTTTATATTTGTGTGATTGATATATATATATATAAAACTAGTAGAGGTGAAAGCGGTGGAGAAAAAGGTGAAGAAGGTGTGCGAAAAGGCACAAGTATTCGAAGAAAATTGTGGGTGGGACGGAAGCAAGACATGCATAAGAGGGTTTAATAAAATGAAGGAGTACCCTTTCATTGCGAGTGTGGCATTTATGATGCAGCCAATAGCAGACGTATTTGCAAATGCAAATTTCCATATTCTCCTTGTGCGTCTGTTTAATAGTATAAATGAAGAGAAAATTGTACTCCTTGCTAAATTCTCATATATAGTTTCGAATAACCATAATCTCTTTGTTAATAATATAAATGAAGAGGATAATATTTTTGTTTTTCCCATCAAAATAGCTTATGTTGAATATATGAAATCGTA
>CM022180.2:7413684-7448828 GCA_011420285.2 Erysimum cheiranthoides
ACATTTGAACTAGGATAAAAGAAATCTGATAGTCGTCTACATGCACCATTTCTTTCCAACACTGGTCTCCGGTTAAAATATTACTCATCAAAATCAAAATCAAAAATCAAGAATCTAATTCGTTGCTCAAAAAAAAAAAAAAAAAAATCAAGAATCTAATTCTAGAAATATATGATGTAAAATGTTCAATAACACTCACGACTAGTCAGACTATATGATTCACCAGTAATTAACGTTGCGGCTTGAAGGTGTAGAGGGCAATGGGGACGCTATAATTGTGAGAAACTCTTGGAATCAGCTCTTTAAACCTAATGTAACCGTATACGACCATCTTGTCTAATGCCTTTTTGTTTTTAAGCATTAGTTCCATGAATGAAACAACGACGTGCTCTGACTCTACAGCCAAAGAGGACTTGTTCCAAAAGACAGGCTAGACAGCATATTTTTTTTTTGATAAACGTAGAAAAATCCATATTTTGATGTCCAACATTGATCCAGATTAAAGCCATGCAATTCCATGTAGTTGCCAAGATGCTCATCCTGCACAACAGAAGAAAAAAAAATTAAAGCATGGTTCTTGGATAACAGAAAAAGTGGTCAAGGAAAAAAAAAGAGGAATGGTAGTAAATATATATACCGGTACTCTTTGGTCGAAATGCTTTATTTGTAATGTTAGCTTCTTTAAACCAGGTGAGTTTTGTAACACTCTTTTTATACCGTGAATAACTTTCTGAAAGATCCTTGTCTCAAGAGTCAATACGAGACAATTGATATGCGGAGCCACAATCTGCATTGCCCAAAAGTTACCGTTTATTTCAAGTGTTCTCAGGCGCAGCGATTTGCTGAGATCAAGAACCCTCAGTGCAGTGCAGTGATTGAGTGTTAAGCTCGCGAGAAGGGGACAACCAGATAGAATCTTAGCAATGGATTCATCAGAGACATGACATTTACGCAAGCACAACTTCTTCAGGGAAGTCCAAGAGACAGAGCATCTTGGAGTCAATGTATCAGAATAGTCCAACGCAACGCTGAGTTGCTTGACAGAGGAATTGATGAAGAAGAAATCAGGAAACTTATAATTACTGGCAACATGATTCCAGTTCCACAAATCCAGGGACAGATTCTCCACGTTACGGGACATGGCGAACTTGATCCACCTGTCGATGTGGGAAACATTGTGGATCAAGCAGGTATGGAGGTGAAACTTCATCATTCTGGAAGCTGTATAGTGAGTTAGGGTCTCGTTTATACAAGGAGCCTCCACTCTAGAATCATCGAATGAAAGAGAAGGTGTATCGCACCATACATGCCTCCATCGTTTTGACAAGAGGGAAGTTCTAATGGCAAATTTGGTCGGAATAAAGAAGAGGATATGTTGGAGGATCTCATCAGGTAAAGAACTGATTAAGTCTACTGCTTCTTTGATTTTCCGGCGATGGTATTGACGACCGTAACGGTGGCTAGGGGCTCTTACACCGGCGGTGATGCTGTCGTCGGCCATCTTAACTTGCGAGATTTTTATTAGGGTTTATTAATGTTTTGAAAACCATTACTATTTTTCTAAAACTTATAAGGTCGTCGTAATATTTAATTATGAAAATTTTTAAAAACCCATTATACTATTTTTCAATTAGTTCTCTGATAACCAAAAAATCCAAATAACAAATAAATCAAACCAAAAGAACAAATTTTAAGGTTCACAAACCGGTTCCAATGACATTCCGGTTTACAAGTAAGTAGGTCGTCAACGAGTGGTCTGTACGTAGAAGCCACATGATTCACACATGCCACTGCAACTTCAAGCACTCTCCAAACAGAATTAGTTCCTCTAAAACTCTCCATGCAACAAAAACCTCGATCTACAAACTGTTTAATGTCTCTTTTTCCAATATGATCTGATTAATCCATCCAGTGATCTCTATCTACTTCAATTTTATTATCTCCTGTTGTTTTCTATATACAGGCTGGCTAGTTATCCTCTCAAGTAGACCTACACAGTCCCAAAACTGACATATGACATGATATCGCCATAACATAAAAAATGTTAAACAAACTGACTATAAGCGAAAACTTACGATTGAAAAAAATTAGAAGTTTTACATCTTTTTTTGAACTAGAATTAGAACTATATTTCCAATATTAAGGTTTAATAGAAATCACAAAAATCTGACAGAGATCCCATTCAAGAGCTTAATAGCAACACACATTTCAACAATTTTTCCCGTCCCTAATTTCACAAGAACTTGAGACTTAAATAATACACAAAGAAATAAAACTAACTAGTAACCACACACACAAAAAAAAAAAGAAAAAAAAAAAAAAAGAAGAAGAAGTTAGAAAACGTAGACTGGGAATACAGTCCCACTAATTTAAGGGAAACTGGAAACACTAACCCCCAGTCTCCTCTCTTAACACTATATATCTCTGACATGATCAACACCAGTACTGGTCTCGGGTTATAAAATATTACTTTTAAACAAAATCAAAGTCAAGAATCTTTATTCGATAATTAATAATTTAATATGATGTAGAATGTTCAATAAGATTCACGACTAGTCAGACCCTATGATAATACCACTAATTAACGTTGCGGCGTGATGGTGTAAAGGGCAATGGGGACACTATAGTTGTGAGAAACTCTTGGAACCAGCTCTTTAAACCTAAGGTAATGGCCGTCCAACAGGACGACCATCTTCTCTAATGCCTTTGTGTTTTTAAGCATTAGTTCCAGGAATGAAACAACGTGCTCTGACTCTACATCCAAACAGGACTTGTTCCAAAATACACCATATTTTGATCTCCAACATAGATACAGATCAAGGCATGCAAAGCCATGTAGTAGCCAAGATCCTCACCCTGCACAACAGAAGAAAAAAAAAACATGGTTCTTGGATAACAGAAAAAGTGGTCGAGGAAAATAAAAGAGGTATATATGGTAGCTAGTAAATATACCGGTTCATGGTCGAAATCCTTTGTTAGTAATGTTAGCTTCTTTAAACCAGGTGAGTTTTGTAACACTCTTTCTATACCATGAATAACATAGTGAAAGATCCTTGTCTCAAGAGTCAAGGGACAAATTTAAATGAGAAGGTCTTTTGTTTCAATCTAAACTATATTCAACCGGCTTGAGTATGCTGAAAAGATGATAGTTGCATCTGTTGCTGTGAGAACAACTCCTTAAGTGGTGTCATTAGCTTCATTTTTTCGGAATGCCCCTCTGTATATTGTCCCACTTTACCATTGAAACAATCTGTTTTCAATTTGTGAATGATTATTGATCACTAAGAAACTTATATGCAGGGACTTTGGTACACCATTTTTCAATAAACTCGAGACTAAACTAGCAAAAGCATGTATGTTGTTGCGGTTGCCTGCAACAAAAGGCTTTGAGTTTGGTAGTGGTTGTGCAGGTAGAGAGATCTATTTCACTTGTTTAAACTATTTTAGTGCCCTCTTGATCACAAATTAAAGTTCTATGTAATGAATATGCAATTGTCTGACAGGTAATGAGCACAACAACGAATTCTTTACCGATGAATATGAAAAGATACAGACAAAAAACAAACAGTTCTGGTGGAATACAAGGAGGGATCTCAAATGGTGAGATAACAAACATGAGAATAGGATCAAGTCAACATCTACAATTGGAGGAAGTTGTTGGTTGATCACCTCTGAGATGATTGAAAACCCTCTTTATGCAGTTTGCTTGAGGAATGTGGTGAAAATGAGAGTGTTGAAGGAAAATGCATAGCAGAGAAATAAACTGAGCGTCTTGAATTCAAAGTCTCGAGTTATCAAAATGTGGAACCTAAACAGATTGATGAAAGAGAAAAACAAGTGGTATATTGAGTCCGATCTTGATATACTATAATCTACCTGTATTGTTTTTGGCTTCATGAGTTTACCCCTTACCAGCTGTGCATTATTTTTCCATCTATTTTGCTTTCACAGCAATGGACTTTGAGAGGAAGACAAAATAAAATTCTGAAAGGGAGATTGTATTCAAAGTAGAACATAACGAAAAATTATGGCTGGTTACATATAGAGAAAACACCAATTAATAAAAAAGTATTTGTGAAACCAAATATTACATGTAGCTAGTGGTTGTTTAGTCACCTCTTTTTCTTTTGTCTCCATCTCGCTCGATTTGAACCAAACTTGGAACGTAATTAAGAATAACTGGCCAACTTCCTTCCATTGTATCCTCACCAAAACCCACTTCCGTGACTTTATTATCCTCCTCGAGAATGAATATCTTGTCGATGGACGTGATCTCGTCTTCCATGAGCCATCTCTCACAACACAAGGCGACTTTTTTCTCCTCGTCAAGCAAAAATATAACCTCAGTCGTAATTCGAAGATCACGGCTCAGATCCAATGCTAAGACCTTGCTCCAGGACACCACTTTGGTGGTGTCATCAATCTTATTTGTCACCCATATCTCAGTCTTGCATCTCCTATCGGGCTGTAATAACACGGAAAGTTTCTCTCCTCTAACAACGGAAAGACTCAAGACTTGATACCGTGGACACTGATAGGGAAGAGGCACACATATAGATGCTTTCTCCGTTGTAAAATCAAATCTGAGCAAGGACATGCCAAGATGCTCTTTTGATTTCTCCTTACCAAACCAGTAAGTATTTCCCTTCAAAGACACGTTGTGTTCAGAGTATCCAATGGACCAGCCTGGACTGATAGCAGGAATGCTCCTCCACGAATCAGAGTTAAGCTCGTAGATTTCTGTATCTTTGCCATGACCATCTAAGCACAAAATTTTGTAGCTTTTACTGCAGGACTTGTTCTTGTTCTTGTCTTGGTAGCAGTAGCCGAGAACAAATATTTTCCAACAACGATTGCCGGCTTCGATCCACCTGGTTTGACCAGTAAAAGGGTTCCAAACCACGATCTTAGATCCGTACTCAGGGGTGCCATTGTGTTTGCATAACAATAAGCCGTCGCAGTGAAAGACCTGAGATATATCGAATTGATATTGATTATTAAAATGCGGATCTGGTAGGCTAAGCTCTCTTTTTAACTCTACAGGAGGAACACTTCCATGGAGATTGACGCTCATCTCACGAATCCTGTACTTATTTGTCAACATCAGAAGCAAAAACTCCTTTGCGGCTTTCTCACAGTGCTCTCTTGCGAATCTCCGATCATCTTTGAATAAACGGTTCCATCGTTTGCAAGTAGATCGTAACCGTTTCAGGGATGTGGCCGGAACGCGCCAGAGTATCTCATCTTCCAAATCCTCAAAAAGTGCTGGCATCGTCATTAATCTCTATAGAAAGTTTGAATACCAAGATTAAGATTTATAAAAGCACTCTTTTATTAACTTCTGAAAATTAACTCAAAACAGAAGCTTCTTAATCTTTTTCTCTCAAACGTTAAATCTCTCGAAGGTATACCACACTTTGGCAACTCTTTATATAGAGAAAACTCACAACCAATTTCCTAATTCAAATAGTAAAACGAACTTATTTAGATATCTCCTAAATAAAACTTTTCCTAATCCTATTTGATTTCCATTAATCTCTGCACAAACGTCGGACGCAGGTGGCTCTCAATATAATTTAGGGTTTAGCCTTACGTTCGTATCTTCTTATTATATAAAGTTGGGTTTTCGAAGTTAGCAACACGCTGGATCGTGACATGTGTCATATCTAACGGTTATAAACTTTGACACGTATCAAAAAATATTTGTTTTTAACAATTTTAAATATGTAAAAAGATAATTATGAGAAAATATTAAAATTTAAAAATGTAAAAAGATAATGTTAAGAAAATTATAAATTAAATAATTTTAAAAGTATAAAAAGATAATGTTAAGAAATTTTTTAGATTGAAATATTTTTAAAAGTTTAAGAGGATAACTATAGGAATGAATTTTATCTTACTTCATGAAAATTGAATTTTTTTTAAAAACTCCGTCGATAATTACGGGTTAATATAGATATATTTTTTAAATATAACGTCGAATTAATGAAGAAAAAAACTAATTTTTCACCGCCTCTCAGTTTCTTATATATATACCTTGATAAAGTTTTCGTATGAGCTCATATGAATTTATTGCATTTTATTATGATTGTAATTTGGAAGATGTGGAACAAACCATATGTATCGATATTGTGTAATTTAAGTTTGGGGGAGGGTTTGAGATGTATTTGATATTGTTTTCTGTTTTCTTATTTTCAAATTTTGCATACTTGAGTCTGCATGCGTTTCATCTAAGGCATAGAAAACCCATAAAAATTTGAAAAATTTTGAAAAGTTTCTAAAAAAAGAGAGTGCTCATTTAGTTTGCATTTACATATAGGATTGAGTCTAGAATGTTTCATATAGGACTGTTGCATCCAGCATAGGGGACTATGATGAATTTAACCTTGTTAGCTTGCTTAATTTGCTAGGCTAGAATCAAAGCCCTCGTTGTTAGATCTGTGATGCATTGTGATTTAGTTTGAAACATAAGGCTGAAACAAACTTGGAATTCTTGAATTGCATTCTGGTCCTAATTGAAGCATGTTGTGACTTGATTTCATTTCCTATTTATAAGAACCTAATCTTGACTTGCAATTATCTGGTTGTGCATTGCATGTAAACTCATGGATACCATATACATATTTGGATCATCTTATCCTTTTTACCACTCTTGTTGATCCAAGTAGCTGATTCCCATCATTGGAACAGTTTCTCCACACCCTTAACCTATCCTTCTTTCAAGCCAATTGTGATTTTTCTGAGTGTTAGGCCTTTTATGGATTGAGCTTGGTAGAAAGTGTTAGGTCTGAGCCGACAGGAATGGAACCTTGTGTAGTTCTAGTTCGCATTTTTCGGACTAGATAGGACTAGGTGGGATCTTATTGCTGGGGTTTGGTATTGGATTTGTGCTTATTATGGTAGAAAAGGAAAAGAAAAAGATTGATGCTGAAAGAAAAGAAAGAGTCTTTAGGAGGGAGAATGTGTATAAGTATCTAGTAAAGGATTTGGGGAATGAAAAGTATAAAAAAAATGGTTCTGAGCAAAAGAAAAGAAAGAAAAAAAAAAGAGAAAAAGGAATGAATAGCAAAAAGCTTTTGATGTCTTAAGAGATAAGAAGAAAAGAGAACCATAGTGTTTAAGAGAAGCCCCAATCCGCTAGATGTATGAGAAAGAAGAAACTCCTCCTAAGACTAGATCAAAGAGTGTATGGGTATGCTCAAAATGAGCTGAAGCTAAAGGGTAGATCTAGGATAATATGGGCTTAGAAAGATAGGATTAAAATCGTTGGGTTACCTTTGGGTAGACAAGGTTTTATTTCTGTATGCATCTATTGGAGCTTACCTTTAGCCTTCTTCTAAAGCTCAATCCGATTTTTGAGAGAACCCTGATCATTACTGCTATACCCACTCTAAAGGAGATCATCTTTATCTCCAGCCTTTCTTACCTAGCCAAATGAGTTTGTAGGCATTGCATAACTAGATCCATGTTCCTGCTTAATGAATGTTAAAGGAATTGATTGATATGAATGCATGTGGAGATGAAAGATTGGAATCAGTTCTGGTTGTGATGAGTTTGTCTAAAGCTTTTAATTAGAACTCTCTTGCACTGCATTGTAGAACTAATAACTTGGACTTTGATTCTAACTAGATAATTAGCAAACTTTAGGTTCTGAGACCCCACTTTCAAACCTCTCTTCCTGCTTATGATTTGTTTGCTTGAGGGCAAGCAAAGACTAAGTTTGGGGGAGTTGATATGTCTATATTTTACAGGTTTTAAGCATTGATTTCTCATCATTTTAACATTGTTTCATCCCCTGTACATACCATTTTTAGTCATTTATAGTCACTTTGCATGTTTAGTAGGTTATTGCATGAGCATTGCATACATCCATGCATTTGGAGTTGTTTAGGTACCAAAAGGAGCTGTTTATGGGAAGAAAGGAGCTGGATCGACCAAGCCACTCGAGCAACTGATCGATCTACTCTTCTCGAGCTTCCTATTATATTTTCGGCTGGGATTTAACTTCCGACGTCTTCATCAAAATTGTAGATAATTGAGTCAGCTTTCCAATGCCGGTGGTTTCAGGTCAATCGGAGTTGTGGTTCGAAAGTTACGCCTGTTTTAACACAGCATCGACCTGCTGCATCGATGTGTGGTCGATCCCGAGGCAAAAAGGTCCCAGCTTTGAAGAATGGCACACCATCGACCAGTTTGGTCGATCTCCTTGCTCGATCTCGTGCCAACCGCCTTTGACTTTTGTTTTTTAGTGAAATTAGGGTTTTGACTTTCCCTAAAGTAGTATAAATACAGCTGTTGTGCTGAGATATTATCTTATCCTTAAACTTTTCTCTTATCCCTAATCTCTCTCTTTTCTCTCTAGAACTCTCAAAACCAGACACTTTGTAATCCAGATCTCTCTTAATCCATTTTGATTTTGCATTTTCTACATTCACAGTTCTCTTAATCTGATCTTTAGCTTTATGATTATGCAATTTATTTTATTTTCTGGGTTTTTGCATTTTATGATGATCTGTGAGTAGTCTGCTTAGGGTTCTTGAGGATGGGTTAGGAAAGTGATGAATCCTTGATCTTCTAGGGTGTTTAAGCTTAGATCTGTGTAGATCCCTTCTGGGTGAGTGTTTTTAATGCTAGTTTCTTTCTGAGAAGTTGAAATTAGATCCTAGGTATTTCCTGCCCGAGAGGTGTTTGTTGAAATGCTTGAACCAACTTTTTCCAGAGATTTACATGTCTGACCCAAGAGATTGGTTGCTTAGAGTGTTTATTGGCTTTGATTGATTGATTATTAATGCCTGCTATGTTATGCTTCTCTAGAGAGATCTAGGTTTGGAGGTAGCATAGTTAGAGGGGTCTCTGTCACGAGAGTGGATTGACCTATATTCGAATCTTTCGTCAAGGGATTAGCTCTGTATGAGTTTTGTTAGACACCTTAGTTGATCTAGGAGGATTCATTGACCAATTATTCCCATTCTCAAGAGCTCTATTTCCTCATCTGATTGTTATTTGCTTGTTTGATCGATTGCTTTGCTAGTTTCTGCTAGTTCTCTGTTAGTTCTTATTCCTGTTTTCTTATTTGCTCATTTAGGTTGCTAGATACCAAACTGCTACTGCTTGGCTTGAATTAAGTGAAATGATTGCATCCTGATTGGTCAATAGCTCACTCATTATGGATTGATACCCTCTGTGCTGCAACGTCAGTTAAGTGCTCAGGGAATTGAAACACCCTTGTTGCATCTTGTGTGTCTTCCGCAATTAAAAAGCTTGTTTCATTGATCAATAACACAGAGAATATTTTTCTAAACCTCTTTGTTCACAACACGTTATCAGCACGAGCCCTAGTCGAGCTAGCTAAAAACCTAGCCACTTATACTAAAGAGATCTCCACCGAAATACTATTACCAATCGTGTGTCTGTTTTGTGAAGTCGTCTGTTTTGTGAAGTCGATTACGTCTCCCAAAACACACATCCAGATAAGTACCATTAACAATCTAATTAATAACTATATGTGATGATGTTATTAATATAATATATTAATGGCATAAATTACAATCATTGCATCTAGAATTTACTGTATACTTACGTTTATTTTTTTTTATGGTTTTGTTGGTTTGATCGTTTGAGACATCGTCTCCGTTTTAGATCTCCGATGCGGAGCGTTATCAACCATCATCTTCATCCCAACTCGATCATTGATCAGATAAGTGCTACTTAACTCATCATATGATTTAAATCTGATTAATAAACTCATGAAATTGATCGGGTGATGCTTTGACACATGCGGCCATGCTTATTTAATTTTAAACTTTGTTGTTTTGACTTCGTGAACTCATGGTGATGCTTAATACTTTGGTCTATTATTTTAATCATTTATCGATTATGATTATATGATTTTTTTTTTGGTAATCGATTATGATTATATGATTTATGGACATTTTATACCACTACGATCGACTTTATTGCTTTTTATATAATATATTATATTGTGAGTCATGCTTTAATGCTCTTCTATCTGTGAGATACATGATATAAATTGGTTCATGTTTTGTAATTTCTATTTTTATTGCTAATCTCAATAGTCGCATCAAACTAAATACCATGGACTCGACTCATGATGCTTATATTGTAATTTAATTGTTTTATCATGATTGAATCGTATTGTACGAAGAAGAGATCTTGTATTTTTAATCTTGTTTGATTTGATCGTTATACTGATTATGATTTCATGAGATACGAGATACGTTTGTTATTTTATTATTTAGGCTGTGATTGGTGACTTAAAAAATGCGGATTTCAAGACGTTTTTCTGAAAACCGCACTGGAGCACCCAATCAACAAAAATTATGTATATTTGCGTTTTTCAAAAAAAGAAAGAAAAAAAAGTCAAAGGCGGATTTGTATGAAGGATTTTGCCTTGTCCCGCTTTTTTTGGTAGAAACAGCATTTACCCAGCGGTTTTTATTGAAAACCGCACTGCACTCAATAAATTTTTTTTTTTTTTAACATGTGATTTATCTAATAAATCAAATAGCTCAGTGTATATTAATAATAACCAAATACTGGTAACACGTAATGCTGCAACTGATAGACTTTCAAGATATGCGATGCATATTAATTCTTTGAATCAATCGTTTATTTCTCCACTGGTTTGGTTGGTTAACTATTTGATAATAGTTTTTATTGGGTATATATTTTTTTTAATTATTGAACTCTTTAATTGATTTAACAATAAATAAATATATGTTATTGTTTATTTATTAACAAAAATAATAATTATTAATATATATATTTATATATCTATAATCCGCACCGCAAATATTTGTTTTCACCAATCAAACATTATCCCGCACCGCTTATTTTGTACAAACCGCACTTGTCCCACAACTATATTTCTCCCGCACGTACCGCAGTTGAACCGTACCGCACTGTAATACCGCACTTGTCCCGTACCGCAAAACGCCGTTACCATTTGGACCCTTAGTTTGGTGAGTCGCTGATTTAGTATAATAAACCGAGAGTCAAGTTT
Source organism: Erysimum cheiranthoides (assembly GCA_011420285.2). Classification (NCBI taxonomy): domain Eukaryota; kingdom Viridiplantae; phylum Streptophyta; class Magnoliopsida; order Brassicales; family Brassicaceae; genus Erysimum; species Erysimum cheiranthoides. The sequence goes on from CM022180.2 coordinate 7,424,708, forward strand.
ATTGTTACCGAAATCTTATACAAGATTGTTTTTGACCAGTTTTTTCCATATAATTTGTTTTTTTTAGTTTTTGTTAAATATATCATGGCCTTACTATTTTATTTGGTAAATTATTGGTTAAGCTAATCGTTGTTGAATTTTGAAAGGTATATTTCATCTAATAATTTATAAGTTATTATAGTAATCCATATAAGCCTTTGCTATGGTTATTTCATGGCTTTATATTTAGCTTTCATCGATACATGTTTAAATAATTATCTGGTTTAATGTTTATTGATTCTAAACCGGTTCACATGTTTATAATGTCTTATTTGGTGAAATAAATTAACTGATTGAAAATCCAATAAGAAAACTAGTGTAAAATAATTGATTGAGTTGTTTTGTCATTGTTATTTTATTATATGTATTATCCAGAAGATAAATGTTTATGATATAAACCAGAAGTTTTCTGAAAATTTCACTTTTGGTAGGACCGGTTAAGCCATTCCGGTTCTATAGTGATGCGAAAGAATAATCGAAAATGAATGTGGATATACATTAGAGAACCAGAAGATTTTCTGAATGATTTATTGTGTGCTGTCTTATTGTCAAGGCAAGCCGATTATATGGCTTTCACCGACCCCATGAATTTAGATAGTGTCAATTTTCTGGTACGTATACGAGGAGATATTGTGGATTGATCACCCACCATATATTTTTGTATCAACTTGAAACCTGGAGTTTGCAAGGGTATTTGGTTAATTGATAATGGTGGTGAAACCATGCCTCAAGTTAATGACTACAATATGTCAATTGATTCGCATCGGGCCAACGAATAATAAGAGTTATCCCCATTGGAATTGGTTTGGGTCAGAACCAGATATTTCCCATCTAAATATGCTATAAATATCGAGTTGCTCTACCACAGTGATATAAAACATAAGATGGGAATTGAAAGAATGTTGGAAATATGTTGGATATAGATGATTGAATATCTTGAGCCATCAAGAAAGAGTTTATGTAAGGCTCGAGATGCAGACTGTTGTTTAAGTGAGTCAGTCTTTCCAACATTAGGGGGAGAAAGTAAACAGCTGGATAAGAAATATATTGAAAGAAATTATCTTGATCCTCGTACGAAAGAATGTGCACTAGAAATTAAAGAATAAGTTGAAGTTAAAAGATAATTTATTTGCAAAGTTTAGCAAATTAGATACCAGAAGTATTTACTGACCCAAAGTGATAAAGTTATATATTCCAGCTGTGCTCCAATTAAAATTAATGACCCTGACGGATAATACCAACTGCTAAGTAAGTCTAAAGAGTGGCGCATGAAGTGTGATAGACTTATTGGTTCCAATAAATAAGCATCCTCGGAAAAGAAAAAGGAAAGAAAAGGAGCAGATTTTAATATGCCACCGAGTGATGATGAAATACTCTAGAAGAGATGTAGACATGAATAAGAAAGATATTCAGGTACCTGAGAATGATAATGAAAGGAAATCTCAACAAGTTGAGTCATGTCTAGAATAAAAGAGAACCAATGCAAATCGACGTCGTACATAATTTTGCATGCAGTGAAGCAGTTGATGATGTTATGGATAAAAACGAGGATCGTAAAACCGCGGTTAATAGAAAAGTATATACAAAGTGATGATTGGCCAATCATGGAAAGAAGTTATAAATTCTTTAGAAGAGAAAGTATTTGGACTAGTAGTCCGTACACTAGAAGGTGTAAAAAAATACTTTGACATAAGTGGATCTTTATGTGAAAGAGAAATGAATTGTGAGATGCAAAGCAAGCTTAATAGCACAAGAGTTCTAATAAAGATTTGAAATTATTATAAAGAGATGTACTCTCTTGTGGTGGATGCAACTATTTAGATCCCTTATAAGTTTGATAATGTGATAAAGACTTGATTTAGTCTGCAAGAAAGTCTTAAATTATCAGAAACAACCCCAAATGATTCAATTGCCTGAAGCAACCCTAAAGGATTCCATTGCCAGAAGCAACAAATATAGTTCTCGAGAACATTACTATATGTATGAAATGAAATTTTGATATCGTTATGAATTGAAACAATCGGGACAAATGTAAGATTGTCACCTTTACTTGGTACTTGTTAAAAGAAGGTTGCAAGTATAATAGCAAAGTATGTTAATGATTCAAACATCATCGAGTCTCCTGTAGAGATTTCATATAAAGTAAAATATTTAAAGAAAGAGTTTGAGAAGAAATCATTCTTCTTCTTCTAAAAGATAATATCTGAAAGAATCCTTGCAGGATTTTACTGAAAATGTTCCGAAAGTATAATACTAGAAAGGCAAACAAAAATGGTAACTTTTACAAGAAGAGCATGAATAACTTATATGTATAAGATGAATGTCTAGAAGACTGATGTAAGAGAAGATTCAGACCTGAAGTCTAAGTAAGTCCAAATAGACTAAGTACTATGTAAAAGAGATGTTATGGATTGAAAGTCTCATAATCTGAGAAACTATACGACAAGTATAAGATTTTACTCACTAAGAATCTACTCTTTTACAAATCTTTAAAGATGATATATATGACTGAAATGAAAATCCCGAAGATGATGCTTTCAGGGAGAGAAATATAATTATGTGCGTGGTTGTACTCTTTTTCCCTTATCATGGTTTTTATCCCATTGGGTTTTTCCCATGAAAGGTTTTTAACGAGACAACAAAGAACACGCGAATGATGAAATCCTGAAGATATATATTTTGGTTTCAATGATGAAAGACTATCCTTCTTCGAAGTCTTTACATACATTGATGAGATTGTGAGAAACGAAGATAATAATCAAGATGAGTCACCTACGAGATCGATGAACTATAGAAGAATGGTGATGTACGTGTCCTATAAATTTGTGCAAGTGAAGATTTGGCGAAGTAATTTACAAAGGTGTTTACAACAACTAATTTCAAGAAGCTACTTCATCGGATTGGATCGCGTCATTTTGAAGATTCCAAGTGATGTACTCATCAGGGGGAGTAAAAGCGCGCTGCACTCTTTTTCCCTTAACCATGGTTTTTCTCACTGGGTTTTTCTGGTAAGGTTTTTAATGAGGCAGCTTCTCACATGCGCATTTGAGACCATATTTTTATAATGGTCATCCAAGGGGGACTGTTATGAATAATATTATTGTTATATGGATGCCCATTATAGGCCCATTAGAAGGTTCTAGAATACTTGGTCTTTGACCTAAACCCTAGTATTGTATCCCTTATATATATGTTGTATCTTCTACAGTTGATCAATAACACAGAGAATATTTTTCTAAACCTCTTTGTTCACAACAATAATTTAAATATATTAGAATAATTATTAAACAAAGAGAAAATTTTAATTAAGTTATTTATAAATATTTTACAGAATATCTAATTTTGTTTATTATACAGGTTATAAAAATTTTAGTTATAATTTCATGTACGTGAGCATTAATTTTTTTTCCTTACACGGGTTATAAATTTTTTATTTTAAACCCGCGTATACGCGGGTCCTAAATCTAGTTTGGTAGAAAGTCATATTAATCTAAGTGTATTACGTATACCCTAGAAAAGGGAGAATTGGTTATATAGGACACTTTTTTTTTCAATTTGTCCATATACACTTTTATTGGAAAAGTTTGTTGAATTAAATTTTATAATAATTAAAACTCAAATATACCCTTAATTTTCATCATATGATTTTTTTTTTTTAAACATAAAATTTAACACATCGATTTTCTTCTTAACTTTAAGAATTGATTATATAGGACACTTTTTTTTTTAATTTGTCCATATACACTTTTATTGGAAAAGTTTGTTGAATTAGATTTTATAATAATTAAAACTCAAATATACCCTTAATTTTCATCATATGATTTTTTGTTTTTAAACATAAAATTTAACACATCGATTTTCTTCTTAACTTTAAGACTAAAATTACTTTGCTCTTTAAATCGATCCCTTTAAATCACAATTAAATTGGAACGCCAGATTTCTTTTCATATGTTTGTAGTGTTTATTGATAGAGTTTATATGTAATATATATATATATATATGAGAATATTGTAGAGAAATAATTGTTTATTAGTAAAATTAACATATGAAATAGAACTATTGGAAAGATGGTGCTTTTGAAATCACGCTGTACCTTATGAGTGAAAGCCATTAATTCATTTGGAGGCGGTAAGTCTTTTTTGTGTTCTTGATAAAGTTCTCAATTTGACCATGAATTTGTTTTATTTTGTGTGGGTTCTTGAGAACTATCGAACATAACAACACACATGCGCTTAGTGCTCAAGACATGGTCTCTTCCTAAAAAAATTGGACAAAGTCTTCCTCTTAGTTATCGATTTGTGTTTAGAAAGCATACACTACGTTCAGTTGATGTTTAGTTATCGATTTTTTAAAAATTAGAACAGTAGTAACAGAACACGTGTTCTGCATTGCGTAGACGTAATCTTAATAATATTACGATTTACATAAAAAGTTTTGTTGTATATTCACTTTCCTAAATTTTCGATTCAGTTAAGATACATTTGCCTTATTTGACTAAGTTCTAAATTCTGCAGAATACAGATTCTAAACTTTTTAGAAATTATGTTCTAAATTGCGTAGGTGATAGAGTAAAACGTAGAAAACATATTCTAAATTTTGTAGAACACAGAGTAAAGCGTATAATATACATTCTAATGTTTTTAGAATACAGTATAAAGTGTAGAATACGTATTCTAAATCTCGTAGAAATAGGGAATTTCGGTTTTCTGAATTTTTTAGAACAGATTTCTATTCTAAATTTTCTAGAATATGTATAGTGGCTAGAATACATCATCTAAATTTTTCAGAACATACTCAAAATGATGAATACGTGTTCTAAACATTTCAGAACAAATTTGATCAATCTATAAATAAAAAAAGTTTCAAATAACTTAAAAATGTTCCTTCACTAAATCTTCTTTACTATGGCTTGTCTACCTCTTTATCATAAAAGTTTTTAAAAAACTTGCAAAAATTAACTACGAAGGGCATTTTAGGCATAAGTGACATTTAGCAAATAAAGGTGTATTTGGACAAATTGAAAAAAAAGTGTCATATATAATCAATTCTCCCTAGAAAATATATATGTACGGCGTCAGATTATTTGGTTTCGAATGGCTTAACGCCTTGGATTCAAAGGGCTTCTTCTCGTCATTCCACTATTCCAGGTTTCACATTAACTATCTTCTTCTCTAAGCTTAGGCCTCTAATGTTTGTATAAAGTGCATTTCGTTTACTTAATCAAATATGATGCAGGAAGGAATGTAGTGACTCCCAACTTGTAAAAGAGATTGTGAGAGATGTGTATGAGAAGCTCTTTTGTATGGGACGAATTGGAATCTACTCAAAGCTGCTGGAGATTAAGAAAGAAGCTATTTTTTTTTTTTTTTGAGAATGTATTTTAGTTTTGGGATTAATTACTGTATTTTTATTTTGTAATATAAATTCTTTTTATCAATGTTTCATACAGATAATAATAAATATGATATTTTTATTTTAAATATATCAATTTATCCCAAAAAAAATAATAAAAACAAATACTATATAAATACATTTTTTGTATAAAATACAAAATATCTACGTATTACACAATAATATATATATATTTTTTTTCTTCAAATAATTAAATATATTAATAGCAAATAATAATCACTATTATAAACATTAACAATTGCACAGTACCCAACGCTATCGTTGTATACTTAACTATAGCACAACGAAAAACTGCTATCAAAAGTGTCCGACTTTCTATAACGGGCGATCAGAGAGCGCTTTACGCAACGCTATGGTAGATGAATAATTGCGTTTTTCGGCCGCTATTAATACCCACATTTCCTGTAGTGTATGATATGAGGATATAAATTCTTATATATATTCCGACCAACGTAACAAAGCCAATATTACAAATTTGATGGAGATGATGAGTTTGTTTGATATATCTCTTACTATTATTTGTGAAGCATTGATAAAATTTTAACCAATATTAATGTATTATATTACAAAGAATGCCATTACTAATTAAGCAAATATTTAGAATAATTAAAGGATAATTAAGTAAAATAAAACTACAACTAATAATAATCTAAAAGAATTAAAAGCTCATTATCTATTATTAAATAAAAGAATTATATACAAAATATTTTAAAATTATCCCTTTGCAGCCCAAAAAAATCGTAACAATCTTAAAATCCTAAAAACTAAATCTAAAAATATTTAAACATTCTAAATTTTACAATCTTAACAACTATAATTTAGCATATAATAAATTAAATAGAATATTCCGATTTTATAGTTATATAATATAGCAACTGAACATATTTGGAATAGATTTTGTATTTTTTTTAAAAAAGCAATGATTTAGGAAGTTGTAAGGCCTAACTAATATGATCCTATATAAGAAATGTCAAAAACATAAATTTCATTCATCAACACACGTTTCTAATCTATTTATCATTTTTTCTCAATGCTATCTATCATTTTTTTTTCTTATATAAACTTTCATGTGTTTATGCTTTGTTAGTATGCTAAACATTTCATGGGTTTTGCAGATCGTCCTAAACAAGACAAACAAACCATTGATGATTGCCATGTTCAACAACATATGCTTCAGTTTTATGTCAGATTCTTTCATATGGTTAGTTAAATGCAGATTTTTTTCAACATATGCATATTTTTAGGGTATCATGAATAAGCCACAAATTTAGAAGCACATCACAGTAAGAGAGTGGAGTGTTATGGAGAACTTAACTTTGACCAAAGCATACAGAGGGTATAATGTCGAAAAAAAAGGAACATTATATTCTTATAAGATGGCACTCATGAACACAACTATGATTTTTATCTCGCCTAGCCAACTTTCAAGAGGTTTTTAATGGTTCTCTCAACCCGTTCACATCTCTTTTGGTTATTAAATCATTGAAATTTGATTCTTCATTTCATGATTGTTGTAATCATTTTTGTAAGATCTGTTTTTTTTTCTTACAAATTATTAGTACTAATTGTTTAGCTAAAATCAATGGTATCTATTTATGCCAAACGATGCACTTATTGTTAAGTTACAATTAAAAGCAGGTAGGTTTAGGAGGAACCTTTTGATAAAACAATTGGTTATAAAATTATAATTTCAATTGATAAAGAAAATATAATATGACCATTACTATTATCTGATAAATAAAATTAGAATATTTAGATGTGACTTAAAAAATTAACTTACTGAAAAAAGAACTCTAATCATATGACTATAATAGTTTAGAAACTAGGGGTGGGCAAACGAAAATTTGGAATTGGACTTTTCGAGAACAGAAACATGACGAAAATTTGGAAATCGAAAAAAGTCTCATTTATAACCCATTTAAAATTCGGGACGAGAATGGAATGGGACGGGACGGAATGTGACAGGACGGAATGTGACAGGATGAGACCAGACTAGACTGGAAATTCCCAAAAATAAAAACTAACCGAGTAACAACTGTAAAAACTTTTTCGCTACTTAATATTTATAGATTTAAAAGTCAAAGACAAACCAATCTATATAATTTATTAAATATAAACCATATAGTCATAATAAAATTAAAATTAATTAAAAAATTTCGATGGATAAACGGAAGTTCGGAACGGAACTTGCGGGAACAGAAACGGGATGGAAATTTGGAAATAAAAAAAGAGGTCCCATTTTATGTCCCATTTAAAATTCGGGACGCAAACGAGATTGGATGGAACGGGACCGGAAATTCTCTAAAAATAAAAACCAACCGAATAACAAATGTAAAAAACTTTTTTTTATGCACACATCTTCACAAAAATGAAGCATTCATATCCCGCGGTGCACCGCGGGTGACTATCTAGTTTATATACTATTATTGGAGCAATGTTAAACAATTTTTAACCAATATTTACGTGTCATATTACAAGAAATGTCATTATGGATTTGCCTTTTTATTAGGTACATAAAAATAACAATTTTGTAACTTAAATTAATTGGAAAGATTACAAAACAAATAAAAATCGGATATGTATATGGTTAGTTTAACCAAAAAGATTTACGCAATCATTACTGTATAATGTTCCTAGCATATTCTTCTAATATCCTTTAATTTCTACAATTTCCTTTAATCTCTACAATTTCGGAAGAATAAAAAATTTTCTTTGAAATCAAATCTGTTTATATCATAATTTCGGAATGATCCCTTAAACTTTTATATCATTCAATATCCTCTACTCTTTCCAACTCTTTTAGGTCTGATTCCTTTGAAAAACAAAGAAAACAACTTTTAAGTCCGATATATATATATATTTTTTTGGTGGGATTTAAGTCCGATCTATATTAATTTTTGATATTTTTCTGTTTTCTTTTTTAAACAATTTAATGTTTTTTTAAAAAAAATGATAATATTTTGTTATTTCAGATTTTTTTTGAAACCTAATTAATTAATATACGTAAATCTATATATACACATATGCTCTCAATTACCTCACAATTAAATAAATCTGGTTTTGATGGCTGTTTTCTTATTCCAAAAAAATCTCATGAACCATCTTGTAAGTGCAAGTTGTAATCATCTTGATTTAACTATTTTGATGTAATCAACTGACTTTAAATTGCATCTTGTAAGTGCAAATTGTATTCACTCACACTCAGGGTTTTAGTGTATTCAAGATAAGAGAGGTTTTTGAGTCGACTCGTGATGAAGAACGACGAGTTCACTCGACCTTCGGATGTTTTTTCTGAATTTGAATTCGAACCAAACCGGTCGAAATTAAACCCGGTTCAATCCCGAACCGATTAATTCGAGTTACATTTTTTTCTGGTTCGCCTCTGCTCTATGCTGTGTCTCCATTATTAATTTCTATTTTTTTCTCCCATAGACCAATTCGTGAACAGTTGTTTTAAAAATAAGGTGTTAATATATATAATAGATTTTGTAGGCCTTCTTTTTTTTTTGTCGGTACTGGGCCAGTTATAGGGCCTTTTTCTAAGTGTCTATATAAACAGGTTGTTTTGTTACTTGTGGCACAAGAAAAAAAATGAGTTTTCTGAAACTAGGTTGTGGTGACGATATGGGCTCTCCCTCGGAACGTGCCAAGATCGAAGCTCTTCTCGTAGACCTCGTTGAATCGGAGCAAAGATATGAAGAGCATCTTCAATTGATTCGTGCAGGTTTGATCGATCACGATCTCTTTCTTTTACTTACTTTCTCTCGATCTCTTTGATCTCGATCTCTTTCTTTCTAATTCTATGATATATCTCTCGCAGAAATAGCAGAGCTAAGGCAGAAGTTAACTGCTCTTGACCCAGCTCATCTTCCACAACAGTTAGAGTTAAACTTGTTCCCAACCTCTCCGTCTTTTAACCCGTCTCCGTCACCAGTACTACACTCATCAGCCTCCTACCATCTTCCACCACCACCCCCCCTAGATACCTTCTCTCTTCGACCACCCGCTTCAATTCATGGCCCAAGACCACCACAGATTGGCGGCGACCTCTTATCCTCCTCTCCAGCAAGAAACGCTATTGGACCAAGACCACCACAGATCGGCGGCGACCTCTTATCCTCCTCTCCAGCAAGAAACGCTATTGCACCAAGACCACCACAGATCGGCGGCGACCTCTTATCCTCCTCTCCAGCAAGAAACGCTATTGGACCAAGACCACCACAGATCGGCGGCGACCTCTTATCCTCCTCTCCAGCAAGAAACGCTATTGGACCAAGACCACCACAGATCGGCGGCGACAACACCCTGCCACTAGTCGTTAACCCTGGAGCAAACCCGATTGGCCCAAGACCAAGACCAGTAGCACAGATACCCCAACGAATACAATGGACGGAGGATCGTGAGCAACAGTTTTCGGGAGCTGTTGCTACACTCGGTGGAATCAACAGTAAGACCAAGTTACTAATAGTCACGTTTCTTTTTTACATTCTTGATTACTCTATATATTCTAATCGTTAAGTTTTTTTTTATGTTGTTTAATTAGGTGCCACCCCTTCACGTTTGATGACACTTATGCCTGGTCTAACATACAACCAGCTCAAGCACCACTTGCAAACGGTTCGCCAAAAGGTTGAAGTACAGCTTCCAGAGGATGAGCAGCAATAATATGGGTCATGATTATTAGAAAATGTAAGTAACCAATATAATCACTACACGTGGATCTTATGAGTCTTGTAAATAAGAAATGTGCATGTGAAATAAATAAAATTCTATGTGTGTTTCAACTATCTGACATAGTGACATAAGAAACGCTTAATTAGCGATTATTGATGGTTGAACTCATAATTAGCTCATATGCACTTAACTAACGATCAAAATAAGGTCCTTGTAATCATCAAAGATTCAAGAAATTGTAAAGAGAAATAGGCCAAAAACTGTGGGGACAATCTTTCAAATTTACTTATATTGACGACCGTAACGGTGGCTAGGGGCTCTTACACCGGCGGTGATGCTGTCGTCGGCCATCTTAACTTGCGAGATTTTCTTAGGGTTTATTATCAAACGAATGGTAATGTTTATCAACCAAATATTAATTTTGCCTCTAAACTTTTATTAATATCAACATGGCCCCTAAGTTATTTACACATGTCTATATAACCCCAACAGATATATATTTATACTAAAAGCTCCCCGCGTTATTTAATTATGAGAGGCTCGGTAAAACCCTTATTTTCTTCTTCTGCCACTTTATCGTCTTCAATTTACAGTCTCTGCACATTATTTCCTGTTTTTGATCCTCAATCACGAAACCCTAGCTTGAAGATTCTTGTTAGGATCATATTCCTCTGTTGATTTTTTTTCGAAAAGGGTGTTTATTTGGTTTCTGGGAACCAGCAAAAGTCGCGAAATGGTTGGGTCATTATTTCGATCGGGATAAAATCGATCGAGTATGAGTCAGCCTTCTGTGATTCTTGCAACGGCTAGCTATGATCACACGATTCGATTCTGGGAAGCCGAAACTGGTCGATGTTACCGTACCATTCAGTATCCTGATTCGGTGTGTTTCTCTCTCCCTCCCTTGATTTTGTGAATTCTGGGTATCTTATGGAGTAATGAGACTGACACAAATTACTGTTTTCGATGTTGTATTTTCAGCATGTAAATAGGCTTGAGATAACCCCAGATAAGCGTTATCTAGCAGCAGCTTGCAATCCTCATATACGACTCTTTGATGTCAATTCCAACAGTCCTCAACCTGTAAATACCCTTTCTTTTTTTCAATGTGGTTTTTGTTTTCTTCTGCCTTGCTTAAATGATTTTGAAGGAGTCTTTGTGTGCATCAGGTAATGACCTATGATTCACATACCAACAATGTTATGGCAGTAGGATTCCAGTGTGATGGAAAATGGATGTATTCAGGATCAGAGGATGGCACAGTTAAGATCTGGGACTTGAGGTAGATTATGTCATATTCGTTTAACTGAAAGTTTATGGATTCATTCATTCATTTGTGTGCATTCTAGAAAAATACAAGGACGTTGAATACAAAGTTAGGAAAATCCTCCTGAAGCATACATTCTTAAGTTGATTTGTATTCTTAGCAACAAATTGCTGACTCGTAATCCAAAATGCAGGGCTCCGGGTTGCCAAAAGGAGTATGAAAGTGTTGCCGCAGTTAACACAGTTGTTTTACACCCAAATCAGGTACATCCAGTTATCTGTTAGTGTAGGTTGTGGCAATCAGCTTTCATTGTTTGTTAAAGAGAGTTGTGGTATTGCTACTGTTGAAACTGCTGTGCTTGTTTGTCTGGTAGTTGGCTCAGTTGTTATCACTATCTCCTTGGTCTTTATTATGAACTTTGTTTTTTTTTTTTTTTTTGTACAGACTGAATTGATATCTGGAGACCAAAATGGAAATATACGTGTATGGGATCTCAGAGCAAATTCATGTAGCTGTGAACTGGTAATTGCCTTTGACACGTCTTCATTTCTTTATCCTAGTTAGTTACATTTTGAGAATCTATAGGTTATCACTCGGGTGTAACTGTAGGTACCAGAAGTTGATACAGCTGTACGGTCTTTAACGGTTATGTGGGATGGGACAATGGTGGTTGCTGCTAACAACCGTGGAACATGTTATGTATGGCGCTTGTTGCGTGGAAAACAGGTAGTGTTCCTGATATGTAAACTTTCTTTCTTGAACGATGGTATAGTTGCATTCATGTAATCTCCAATGCCTTTTAAAAATTCTATCTTTTTCAGACTATGACTGAGTTTGAGCCCCTTCATAAGCTGCAAGCTCATAATGGCCACATCCTTAAATGTCTCCTCTCTCCTGCAAACAAGTAATGTGTTTCTTATACTTTCTCTTAAACCAATTTCTTCATCCTCTCCCTTTCGAAGCTCTTACATATTTGTTAGCAGGTATCTAGCGACTGCGTCATCTGATAAAACCGTCAAAATATGGAACGTCGATGGTTTCAAACTAGAGAAAGTTTTAACAGGTATGGTCTCCATCTTTTTGTTAACAGGATTGGTTCTCCATTATCATCTCTTACAATCTCTTCAAATCTTATTTAACAGGACATCAAAGATGGGTCTGGGACTGCGTCTTCTCAGTGGATGGAGAATTTCTTGTAACAGGTACTAATCTCTATCTTAACTTACACCAAAACTTAACAGAAGAATCTTTAACCTGGTTTTAATTCTGTAAAATCTGCACAGCATCATCGGACATGACGGCTAGATTGTGGTCGATGCCAGCAGGAAAAGAAGTGAAAGTATACCAAGGTCATCACAAAGCCACAGTGTGTTGTGCACTCCACGATTAAAACCATAATAAGAATCAATGAAGCTAAATAAATTATGAACAAACTACGATTGTGTTCGTTGTGTTTTAGTAAACTCTTGTACATTTGAATCGGATTCGTTCTAATTGCCCTCTCTGTGAATCATTTCTCTCACTCAACTCCACAACAAAACAACAAAAAAATCTCCAACATATGATAGAAGAGGCCCATGTACGGCCCGTAAACGCTAGTTCTCATATCTTAAAGCTATACCTGACTAGGAAACTCCGGCCCAAATAAGCCAGTCTCCTTGCTGAAACCACACACTAAACCCTAATTTGTTCAATTTTAGACCTAGAGTATAAATATATACATTTCAGTCGACCTGAAAATCTCTCGCTCTGTTACGCCATTTTCGTGAGGAAGAAGAAGAAACCCTAGAGTCTCTCCCCCACAACCTCTAACCATGGCCGAGGGACTCGTATTGAAGGGCACTATGCGCGCCCACACCGATATGGTCACCGCCATCGCTACACCGATCGACAATTCCGACATCATCGTCACAGCGTCGCGTGACAAATCCATCATCCTCTGGAAACTCACCAAGGACGAAAAGTCTTACGGTGTTGCTCAGCGTAGGCTCACAGGTCACTCTCACTTCGTTGAGGATGTCGTTCTCTCATCGGACGGTCAGTTTGCACTCTCCGGTAGCTGGGACGGTGAGCTCCGTCTCTGGGATCTCGCCACTGGTGCCACCACTCGTAGATTCGTCGGACACACGAAAGATGTGCTCTCCGTAGCGTTCTCAGTTGATAACCGTCAGATTGTATCTGCGTCTCGTGACCGTACGATCAAGCTGTGGAACACACTGGGTGAATGCAAGTACACCATCGCCGAAGGTGATGGTCACAAGGAATGGATTAGCTGTGTTAGGTTTAGCCCCAACACGCTTGTGCCAACCATTGTTTCCGCTTCTTGGGATCACACTGTGAAAGTGTGGAATCTCCAGAACTGTAAGCTGAGGAACTCTCTCGTTGGACACACTGGTTACCTCAACACTGTGGCTGTTTCGCCTGATGGTTCGCTATGCGCCAGTGGTGGCAAAGATGGTGTGATCTTGTTGTGGGATTTGGCTGAAGGAAAGAAGCTTTACTCGCTTGAGGCTGGCTCGATTATTCACTCGCTTTGCTTCAGTCCTAACAGATACTGGCTGTGTGCTGCAACAGAGAATAGCATTAAGATTTGGGATCTTGAGAGCAAGAGTGTTGTTGAGGATTTGAAGGTTGATCTCAAGGCTGAGGCTGAGAAGTCTGATGGTGGCGTTGGAACTGGTAACCAGAAGAAGGTATGTCATTATTATTCATATGATATCTACTTGTTGTTCAATAGTAATTTGTTCTCTGTTTATGCAAAATCGTAGTTTGTTTTAGTGAATGCACCAAAACTAGTGATGAAATCTTTCTACTTGTGGAATTTATCTTTGGTTATCACAAAAAAATGGTTAGATATTGGACAATTATGTTCCTTTCCCTGACTGGTGTAGTTACCAGTTGGCTTTGAAACTTAGGCAAAATATATTTTCTCAGTAATGTTACTCTACTCCAAAGGTTTTGACTTTGATGTTAACACATAGGAGGATATTATTGGTAATGTGTCTAATGGGATTGTGTAATGAAAATGCAGGTGATCTACTGCACAAGCTTGAACTGGAGTGCTGATGGAAGCACATTGTTCAGTGGTTACACTGATGGAGTTGTCAGGGTCTGGGGTATTGGTCGTTACTAGAGACAAGAAGAAGATGAAGATGAGGAAGAGTGTTGCAAATTCTCCAGAAAAATTAGCTGTTTTTAATTTCTCCAATTTTTCCAGACTTGGTCAGAATTGTATTAGTCCCTCCAAAACCTCTACTTTGGCAATTTTTGTTTAATTTCCAGAAAAAAACAACCAAATCAAAACGATGATCCATTGTCGACTATCATATCACTGAATCAAAAGGTCACGATTTTGATTGCAGTTACATTCGTGATGTTGGGGTGTTCTTATAAATATATAAAGGTCAAATCTTCACGGTTCTTCTATCATTTCACTACTCCAATGTTACGTTCACTATGCACCAGTCGTGGGAAAGATGGTTCACTAATGGTCGTTACTGACGAGATGAAGAAGAAGAAGACGATGATGTATGTTACGGAATCTCCAAAAATGTAGCTGCTTTTAATTTATCCTCACCGAGACTAGCTTGTCACGGTAAAACGGCAAGGTGTTTGTTGATAAAAATCTCAGACAGCATGGAGTTTGTTTCCCAGTGACCCTAAAAAAAAAATTATCATTCTCTGTCTCACTCGCTCACTCACGTATCTTATTAACGGCACAAATCCTACAACGGATTTATGAAGCTGGGAGAAGATATTAATGGCGGTTTCTGCAGGGGCTTTAGCTTTTCCTGCTTTATCCGTCCGCGCCACCCTTAATCCCGAGATTAAAGATGAGCAAGGGAACATCAGCTGCACTAGTTCTTCTCAGAAATTTACCTACAGTCGAGCTTCTCCCGCAGTCCGATGGCCACATTTGAATCTCCGTGAGACATACGATTCCAGAACTTCAACAGCACCATCGCAGCCTGTTTCTTCTCCGGTTTCGCCCCCAGATAATGCAATTATCCCGGATTCCGGTGAAGTCGTCGTTTCAATTGGCTCCAGCGAGCAGCAAAAGACGAAAGATGAAGCCGCCGTGGCGAGTCGGAGAAGGAGAGTGAAGAAGTTGAACAAGGTGGCTCTGATAAAGGCCAAGGATTGGAGAGAGAGAGTGAAATTTCTGACGGATAAGATTCTAAGCCTCAAACCTAATCAGTTCGTTGCGGATATTCTTGATGCTCGACCTGTTCAGATGACTCCGACGGATTACTGCTTCGTCGTGAAATCGGTTGGTCAGGAGAGCTGGCAACGAGCTCTTGAGGTTTTTGAGTGGCTCAATCTCCGTCATTGGCACTCACCTAATGCTCGGATGGTGGCAGCTATACTCGGTGTTTTGGGACGCTGGAATCAGGAATCGCTTGCGGTTGAGATTTTCACGAGGGCTGAGCCAACCGTCGGAGACACGGTTCAAGTGTACAACGCGATGATGGGGGTTTATTCACGTAGTGGCAAGTTTTCAAAGGCACAAGAGCTGCTCGATGCAATGCGTCAGAGAGGCTGTGTTCCAGACCTTATTAGTTTCAATACTCTTATCAATGCTAGGCTTAAGTCTGGTGGGTTGACTCCCAATCTGGCTGTTGAGTTATTAGATATGGTGAGGAATTCGGGTCTTAGGCCTGATGCTATCACTTACAACACGCTTCTTAGTGCCTGTTCGCGGGACTCAAATTTGGAGGGTGCAGTCAAGGTCTTTGAGGACATGGAAGCTCATCGCTGTCAGCCGGACTTGTGGACTTATAATGCTATGATTTCTGTCTATGGTAGATGTGGGCTTGCTGCTGAAGCCGAGAGGCTCTTCACGGACCTGGAGCTTAAAGGTTATTCCCCTGATGCTGTGACATACAACTCTTTGCTCTATGCTTTTGCTAGAGAAAGAAATACAGAGAAGGTGAAGGAGGTGTACCAAGAAATGCAGAAAATGGGGTTTGGGAAAGACGAGATGACTTACAACACTATCATTCACATGTATGGCAAGCAGGGGCAACTTGATCTTGCGCTACAGCTTTATAAGGACATGAAAGGTTTGTCAGGTAGAAACCCTGATGCTATTACTTACACTGTTTTGATCGATTCACTTGGAAAAGCAAACAGAACCGCGGAAGCCGCAGCTCTAATGTCTGAGATGCTTGATGCTGGGATCAAACCAACTCTACAGACCTACAGTGCTCTTATCTGCGGTTATGCCAAGGCTGGGAAGCGAGAGGAGGCTGAGGATACTTTCAGTTGCATGTTGCGCTCAGGCACTAAACCTGATAGTTTAGCGTATTCTGTAATGTTGGATGTATTACTAAGAGGCAACGAGACAAGAAAGGCGTGGGTTTTATATCGTGATATGATTTCTGACTGTCATACACCGTCTCACAGTCTGTATGAGTTGATGATACTTGGACTTATGAAGGAAAACAGGTATGATGACATTCAAAAAACCATCAGAGACATGGAAGAATTGTGTGGCATGAACCCACTAGAGATTTCATCAGTTCTTGTTAAGGGTGAATGCTTTGATCTTGCTGCTAGACAGTTGAAAGTGGCTATCACCAATGGGTATGACTTGGAAAACGATACTCTATTGTCTATCCTGGGTTCCTACAGTTCATCAGGCAGGCATTCAGAAGCGTTTGAGTTACTTGAATTTTTGAAAGAACACGCCAGTGGATCTAAAAGACTTATAAATGAAGCTCTAATTGTTCTACATTGCAAGGTTAACAATATAAGCGCTGCTCTAGATGAATATTTTGCTGACCCATGTGTTCATGGCTGGTGTTTTGGCAGTTCCACCATGTATGAGACTCTATTACACTGCTGTGTAGCAAATGAACATTACGGTGAAGCTTCTCAAGTTTTCTCTGATTTGAGACTATCTGGCTGCGAAGCTTCAGAAAGTGTTTGTAAAAGCATGGTTGTTGTGTATTGCAAGCTTGGATTTCCAGAGACAGCTCATCAAGTGGTTTATCAAGCTGAGACAAAAGGCTTCCACTTTGCTTGTTCGCCTATATACTGATATCATTGAGGCTTATGGAAAACTAAAGTTATGGCAGAAAGCGGAAAGTGTGGTTGGCAACCTAAGACAAAGTGGACGAACACCTGATCTGAAGACATGGAACAGCTTGATGTCGGCTTATGCTGAGTGTGGCTGTTACGAGCGGGCAAGGGCTATTTTTAACACTATGATGAGGGATGGTCCGTCTCCTACAGTTGAATCCATCAATATCTTGTTGCATGCTTTGTGTGTTGATGGGAGACTTGAAGAGCTCTACGTTGTTGTTGAAGAATTGCAAGATATGGGCTTTAAGATTAGCAAAAGCTCCATTCTTTTGATGCTTGACGCATTTGCCCGGGCTGGAAATATCTTTGAGGTAAAGAAGATATACAGTAGCATGAAAGCTGCTGGTTACTTGCCTACGATTCGCCTTTATAGGATGATGATTGAGCTTCTCTGCAAAGGGAAAAGAATTAGAGATGCTGAAATTATGGTCTCTGAAATGGAAGAGGCCAATTTCAAGGTTGAGCTCGCTATATGGAATTCCATGCTAAAGATGTATACGGCAATTGAGGATTACAAGAAGACAGTTCAAGTATACCAGAGGATAAAAGAAACTGGACTGGAACCAGATGAGACCACTTACAATACTCTGATTATAATGTATTGTAGAGATAGACGACCGGAAGAAGGGTACTTGCTTATGCAGCAAATGAGAAATCTTGGTTTGGATCCAAAACTGGACACATACAAGAGCTTGATCTCTGCTTTTGGTAAGCAAAAATGCCTTGAACAAGCTGAACAACTGTTTGAAGAGCTTCTCTCCAAAGGTTATAAACTAGACCGTTCATTTTACCACACGATGATGAAAATATCCCGAGATTCTGGAAGCGACTCTAAGGCAGAGAAGTTGTTGCAAATGATGAAGAATGCGGGAATAGAACCAACACTTGCTACAATGCATTTGCTCATGGTTTCATATAGTTCTTCAGGAAAGCCCCAGGAAGCTGAAAAAGTTCTTAGTAACCTGAAAGAAACAGACGTGGAACTAACAACTCTGCCTTATAGTTCAGTTATTGATGCTTACCTTCGGAGCAAAGATTATAACAGTGGAATAGAAAGGCTCTTGGAAATGAAGAAAGAGGGCCTGGAGCCAGACCACCGGATATGGACTTGCTTTATTAGGGCGGCGAGTTTCTCAAAGGAAAAAAGCGAAGTCCTGTTGCTGCTGAAAGCTCTTCAAGATATTGGTTTTGATCTTCCTATCAGGTATGGATGATCTTATGCATTCCTTTAATAGTATTGTTAGTTTAGCCATGTTTGGCGAAATCCTTAATACTGTCTTATGGATTGGTTCATGATTTTTATATTACAATTAAGATAATATAAATCTGATACAAGAACTCACTTTTAACAGAACCAAGAAATAGTAAATATCATCATCTTATATTACTGATTCTCATTTATATTTCCCTGGTTTAAATGACACCTACCAGGCTTTTAGCTGGAAGACCTGAGTTGCTAGTTTCTGAGGTGGATGGATGGTTCGAGAAACTGAAACCCATAGAGGACAATGCTGCTCTCAATTTTGCTAATGCTCTTTTAAATCTTCTGTGGGCGTTTGAACTCAGAGCTACTGCATCATGGGTATTCCAATTGGCAATCAAAAGGGGTATCTTCAGTCGCGATGTTTTTAGGTCAGTCCTGATACATATGTTCATAAAATGGAGTGCAAACGTTTCCAAACGCACGGAGTGTTTAGCAGTCACATTTGTGATTGACTTTGATTTTCAGGGTGGCGGACAAGGACTGGGGTGCTGATTTCAGAAGATTATCGGGAGGTGCAGCACTTGTTGCCCTAACTCTATGGCTTGACCACATGCAGGCAATTCATCTCCTTCTTCTCTCTGGATTCTCTGCATCTTTGCATCATTCCACATATCCCTGCATATACTGAAGATCGTTTCACAATCATTTTCATATTCATCAATATCCCTCAACCTCTGTTACATTTCTTCTCCCATTACAGGATGCATCACTCGAAGGGTACCCAGAGTCTCCAAAGTCGGTTGTCTTAATCACAGGGACCGCAGAGTATAACGGAATATCCCTGGACAAAACACTAAAGGCGTGCCTTTGGGAGATGGGTTCTCCATTTCTTCCCTGCAAGACGAGAACGGGACTTCTAGTGGCCAAAGCTCACTCTCTGAGAATGTGGTTGAAGGACTCGCCTTTCTGCTTCGACTTGGAGTTAAAAGACGCAGTGTCTTTACCGGAATCAAACTCAATGGAACTGATAGACGGGTGTTTTATAAGACGCGGCCTTGTTCCTGCGTTTAACCACATCAAAGAGAGACTTGGTGGGTTTGTGTCACCAAAGAAGTTTTCGAGACTGGCTTTGCTACCAGATGAGATGAGAGAACGAGTGATAAAGACAGATATAGAAGGACATAGGCAGAAGTTAGAGAAGATGAAGAAGAAGAATAAGGGAAATGAAATGAATGGTGTTAACACTCGAAGGAAGTTCATCAGAAGTAAGTGATGTCATGATATTGTACTCTCTTATACACATATACTCATTAGTGATTATTGTATACAGTTTTGATTTTTCTTTTTGTGGATACTAAAAAGAAAAAGGTGATTTCATGTAATATCCATAAATATCAATACGGATTAATAAATCAGGAGGAGGATTACATCTAACAACTTTTTACAGTGTAAATATAAAAAATGCACATGTACTCTATTACCGTTTCTACCAATGCCTAGATTTAACTTATTTGTTGTTGATTTCAAGATTTTTGTTGCTGTTAGAATCAGTGAAACACCTCTCTCTTCTCTCTCTAAAAATCTTTCAGAGAAGAGAGGAAGCTGCTTCTTTTTGTTTAGTCGGTTGTCTCCCTTGTTTGGGCTGTTGGCTCCCTCGTTTGGGCTGTTGTCTCCGGCGTATTCGCTGTCTTCTCTGTGGCGTTTGCGGCTGGCTTATCTCCGGTCTCTTTGGCGGATCTTGCTGTTTGCGACTTTCCAGCAAATCTCGCCGGTTTTATCTTTGTTCTGTTTGAATAATAGGAGCTGTGACTCTCCTCTCTCTCTACCATCTTTCAGAGAGATAAGCGCAGTCCGGTTTCCTCTTCTGTTTTTCAATCTCTTTCATGGTTCTTTGATGGTGGCAACGTTTGTCTCTACCCAGCTCGTCCTTTAAACTTGCGGTTTACTGAAAACTTCAAAGCAATTTGGAATTCAAGTTGAAGAATCAAAGCAATTTTCGTCGCATATTTGAGTTGCCTCTAGCTGTTACTTTTCTATTCGAAGCTTCGATGGGTTTAAGTCAACAGATATGAATTGGATTAATCGGATTTGTTATTCTCTTTTACCCGTTTCACTAGATCTCAATTAGAAATTCTTGATGATTCTAGTAACGGTTGAGTTTAATTAATCTGTTCTAGATCCATCGTTCTGTTTTGCAGTTCCCGGTGAAAAACAATCGAATCTATGCTTGATTTCATATCGGTGATAGGTTCTTTCACTATATCGGTGGCTTTGACGGCGGAGGATGAAGTCGGAAAACTTTTGAATACTCATCATATACGTGTCTTGTTGATGGCACGTATCTTTGGGTGGTTCTCCCTTATCCTTTCTTCTTCGTTAAGTGGCGCAAATGTTTGGGCTTATGTTGGGCTTTCTCTAGTGTAAAATATTTTATTTATGCTTGTTGGGCTTTGCTACTATTTTGGCTTTGTATGATACGGTTTTATGAATGAAATTTACACTCTAGTGACAAAAAAAAAAAAGAATCAGTGAAACTACTGTTTTTCTATAAAAAAATATTTGGATTAGACACATTTATACATAGAACAATTTTCAAAATTTTCATGAGCAAAAGAAGAAACACCTAATTTGGTGCATCTTGGTTCTCGATAGGAACTACTGCAGACACTTTCCTCCTCCTAGGCGTAAGTTTCTTGATACCAGTGGTCGTGTTCGATGTTTCTGCAACACTTTTGCGTCTTCGTCTTTGTTTATCCTTTACATTGTCTTGGATCTCGTTATGCCATTCCAATTCCAACAACCTCTCCTCTCCTCCATTGTTCGGTTCATTTTCACATACAGTATCATTCTCTTGTCTACATACATCTCCTGAGCATTCCTCTAATCCTTTTCTCCGTCTCCGTCTCTTTGGTTGTCTCTCTGAATCTGACTTCTGTCTGCATCAACAACAAGGTGAATATAGATTCATAAAAGCTGTGTATGTGTGTGTGGAATACTCTATTAACTTACTTGGCCTTGCGTTTCTTCTTCAGGTCGAGTTCATGCTCTAGAGATATCTCTGGTAGTGCCAAAATAGCGCCTGCGACAAAAGCAGGACGCTCTGATTCCCGATCAACAAAATTACCTACAATAGCTTCTTTTCGTAACCTTTTAGCTTCCCGTAAAAGCTCCACTTGGTGAGGATATAAACTCTTCCATCTCCTCGAGCATTGACTGTCAGTACGACAAGACATATGTGAAGCCACCTTGGACCAGCTATACCCATGTTCTGCAATTGCTTCTCTCAACTTTTCATCCTCTTCCTCTGTCCACTTCCCACGATTTACTTTGGGCTCTAAACAATTTACCCATCTCTCTCGACACTGAGTCGCGGTCCGTCCAGGAACAAACCGATAAATTTTTTGCCAGCTTTTAGCTCCAAAGAGTGTCACAGCTACTTTCACACGTTTGTCTTCCTCTGCGCTCCATCTCCCTTTTCTGGTAGGGTGAAGTGACTTTTTCCACCTGAAAGTATAGAGAGGAAGGAAATAAGATAAACCATTCAATCATGTATCTGAATGCAGAAACAAACAAAACATCATAAAATGACAGATAATAATCTTGTAACGCATTCTAAATCCTACAGAAATACCACCAATGAGTGCATATTGAGGTGTTATAATAGAATCTTACATCAACTAAACATGGACATAATGGGTGGTTTACAAACCCTATAGACTATTTCCCCAAACAAACTAGCTCTTGCGACAACTGATCGGACTAAAATAAATTATATTCATATCATTTGGTAGATGGAGGGAAAGGGACGACGCTACCTCTTAGATTTCACCTGACAAAATTGTAAAAATACTGCAGAATCTGATATCTAACTCATCAAAAAATGGGTGAATGTAGAAGATAAAACTGACCTATTTGAGCACTGAGTTCCAGCTCTTCCTTTTAATACATTGGCAACAGATTGCCAGTCTTTTTCACCAAATAACTCTACTGCAGCACGAAGTTGCTCATCTTCCGCTGTAGTCCATTCTTTTTTTCAATATGCTTGAATTCAAGCTTCTCTGATATCGAGCCAGACATTGAAATGGGGTCCTATTTGTCCCTAATGATACCGCAATGTCAACCCAGTCGGTAAGACCCTTTGTTTCGATAATTCGGGGTAGGTTTTTGTCCTCTGCTGCAGTCCATGGACCGTGGTTAATCAAGGGATCTTCCGAGCTCATCCACCTACAATAAGGCACAAGTTAAGAAAATCCACTAAAATCTCTAAGAGACACAGTGATTGTATATGAAATGTGCACCCATTTATCTTTGTAACCAGAGTTCAACTAGAGGAGGAACTTACCGAGCTTCACATTCTGCAGCAGAACGGTCCTTGATATCTAAGGAATCCCAATTAATTTTCGGCAGAAAACCGCCTCAATCATTTCTGGTGTGATCTCAAGATTTCCGATCGATTCATTAATGGTGTCTATATCATATGTAGATCCTTCCAAGTCACTGTTAAGAAATTACTGTCAGTCAACTCTTTCGGAAAAAATTAAAAAGAAAATCCTTAAACTAATTCTGCATCAGAAAAGATCTTACGAAGCAAGTTTAAAGGTACTAGGCTACTAGGCACGAGAATATGATAGCACTTTGAAAGAGGAAGAGCAAGTAGTACTGGACCGTTCAATAGCTTCAAAAAGCAGTATTTTTTGAACTTCTTGTTTTAGACCTTTGCAAGTTTTTCGTTCTCCTCAGCAGACCCATTTTCTGCGAACTGGATATTTCTCTAGTGCCATCCTATAATTTGCAACACAAGGGTTTTCCTGTGGCCCCAACGTCAAAGGAGAAGTCTTTTTTATCATTACCCTACATAGAATTTAGAAACATTTTCCATCAGGGACAACAGAAAACAGCCGAATCAGTACGATTTTAATGACTACAAAACAGCAGAGGCAGGAAAACTAGATCAAAGACTTACCTCGGAGCTATCAGAAGGACCAGATTTTCGTGTTGAAATTAATTCGACACGAGGATCTTTCCTCTGAGAGAGTGCCTGTTAGTTATCTCTCTTGCAAGAAGCTTGAAAATCTTTTACTATTTTAACATTTTTCTGGTGTTTTCTCGTTCTGCTCGATGGTTTGCTTCAATTTCTACCAACTTTCTTCTAAGAAATTTCTGATAAGCCCTGTTCCTCCTGATTGCATATCAACAAAGGCTTGTGCAGCTTCAGGGAAAGTTGAACTGGCCGCTGGCCAAAGAGATAACTGGCATGTCTCCAGGTGGTCAGTGTGGAAGTCTTTCATTACATCAACAGATTGACCAAGATTGACATCCTCGAATCTGGCACAGTGACAACTGATTTCCCGTGATCTGGAAAGCTTTCACAAGTATTAGATCTACTCAATATTTCGCTTGAAGGTTCATTGTCCGAGGCATGTACCTGCTTTTTCTTC
>CM022180.2:7448928-7511633 GCA_011420285.2 Erysimum cheiranthoides
AGGAGTCTTTGTGTGCATCAGGTAATGACCTATGATTCACATACCAACAATGTTATGGCAGTAGGATTCCAGTGTGATGGAAAATGGATGTATTCAGGATCAGAGGATGGCACAGTTAAGATCTGGGACTTGAGGTAGATTATGTCATATTCGTTTAACTGAAAGTTTATGGATTCATTCATTCATTTGTGTGCATTCTAGAAAAATACAAGGACGTTGAATACAAAGTTAGGAAAATCCTCCTGAAGCATACATTCTTAAGTTGATTTGTATTCTTAGCAACAAATTGCTGACTCGTAATCCAAAATGCAGGGCTCCGGGTTGCCAAAAGGAGTATGAAAGTGTTGCCGCAGTTAACACAGTTGTTTTACACCCAAATCAGGTACATCCAGTTATCTGTTAGTGTAGGTTGTGGCAATCAGCTTTCATTGTTTGTTAAAGAGAGTTGTGGTATTGCTACTGTTGAAACTGCTGTGCTTGTTTGTCTGGTAGTTGGCTCAGTTGTTATCACTATCTCCTTGGTCTTTATTATGAACTTTGTTTTTTTTTTTTTTTTTGTACAGACTGAATTGATATCTGGAGACCAAAATGGAAATATACGTGTATGGGATCTCAGAGCAAATTCATGTAGCTGTGAACTGGTAATTGCCTTTGACACGTCTTCATTTCTTTATCCTAGTTAGTTACATTTTGAGAATCTATAGGTTATCACTCGGGTGTAACTGTAGGTACCAGAAGTTGATACAGCTGTACGGTCTTTAACGGTTATGTGGGATGGGACAATGGTGGTTGCTGCTAACAACCGTGGAACATGTTATGTATGGCGCTTGTTGCGTGGAAAACAGGTAGTGTTCCTGATATGTAAACTTTCTTTCTTGAACGATGGTATAGTTGCATTCATGTAATCTCCAATGCCTTTTAAAAATTCTATCTTTTTCAGACTATGACTGAGTTTGAGCCCCTTCATAAGCTGCAAGCTCATAATGGCCACATCCTTAAATGTCTCCTCTCTCCTGCAAACAAGTAATGTGTTTCTTATACTTTCTCTTAAACCAATTTCTTCATCCTCTCCCTTTCGAAGCTCTTACATATTTGTTAGCAGGTATCTAGCGACTGCGTCATCTGATAAAACCGTCAAAATATGGAACGTCGATGGTTTCAAACTAGAGAAAGTTTTAACAGGTATGGTCTCCATTTTTGTTAACAGGATTGGTTCTCCATTATCATCTCTTACAATCTCTTCAAATCTTATTTAACAGGACATCAAAGATGGGTCTGGGACTGCGTCTTCTCAGTGGATGGAGAATTTCTTGTAACAGGTACTAATCTCTATCTTAACTTACACCAAAACTTAACAGAAGAATCTTTAACCTGGTTTTAATTCTGTAAAATCTGCACAGCATCATCGGACATGACGGCTAGATTGTGGTCGATGCCAGCAGGAAAAGAAGTGAAAGTATACCAAGGTCATCACAAAGCCACAGTGTGTTGTGCACTCCACGATTAAAACCATAATAAGAATCAATGAAGCTAAATAAATTATGAACAAACTACGATTGTGTTCGTTGTGTTTTAGTAAACTCTTGTACATTTGAATCGGATTCGTTCTAATTGCCCTCTCTGTGAATCATTTCTCTCACTCAACTCCACACACAAAAACAAAAAAAATCTCCAACATATGATAGAAGAGGCCCATGTACGGCCCGTAAACGCTAGTTCTCATATCTTAAAGCTATACCTGACTAGGAAACTCCGGCCCAAATAAGCCAGTCTCCTTGCTGAAACCACACACTAAACCCTAATTTGTTCAATTTTAGACCTAGAGTATAAATATATACATTTCAGTCGACCTGAAAATCTCTCGCTCTGTTACGCCATTTTCGTGAGGAAGAAGAAGAAACCCTAGAGTCTCTCCCCCACAACCTCTAACCATGGCCGAGGGACTCGTATTGAAGGGCACTATGCGCGCCCACACCGATATGGTCACCGCCATCGCTACACCGATCGACAATTCCGACATCATCGTCACAGCGTCGCGTGACAAATCCATCATCCTCTGGAAACTCACCAAGGACGAAAAGTCTTACGGTGTTGCTCAGCGTAGGCTCACAGGTCACTCTCACTTCGTTGAGGATGTCGTTCTCTCATCGGACGGTCAGTTTGCACTCTCCGGTAGCTGGGACGGTGAGCTCCGTCTCTGGGATCTCGCCACTGGTGCCACCACTCGTAGATTCGTCGGACACACGAAAGATGTGCTCCGTAGCGTTCTCAGTTGATAACCGTCAGATTGTATCTGCGTCTCGTGACCGTACGATCAAGCTGTGGAACACACTGGGTGAATGCAAGTACACCATCGCCGAAGGTGATTGGTCACAAGGAATGGATTAGCTGTGTTAGGTTTAGCCCCAACACGCTTGTGCCAACCATTGTTTCCGCTTCTTGGGATCACACTGTGAAAGTGTGGAATCTCCAGAACTGTAAGCTGAGGAACTCTCTCGTTGGACACACTGGTTACCTCAACACTGTGGCTGTTTCGCCTGATGGTTCGCTATGCGCCAGTGGTGGCAAAGATGGTGTGATCTTGTTGTGGGATTTGGCTGAAGGAAAGAAGCTTTACTCGCTTGAGGCTGGCTCGATTATTCACTCGCTTGCTTCAGTCCTAACAGATACTGGCTGTGTGCTGCAACAGAGAATAGCATTAAGATTTGGGATCTTGAGAGCAAGAGTGTTGTTGAGGATTTGAAGGTTGATCTCAAGGCTGAGGCTGAGAAGTCTGATGGTGGCGTTGGAACTGGTAACCAGAAGAAGGTATGTCATTATTATTCATATGATATCTACTTGTTGTTCAATAGTAAATTTGTTCTCTGTTTATGCAAAATCGTAGTTTGTTTTAGTGAATGCACCAAAACTAGTGATGAAATCTTTCTACTTGTGGAATTTATCTTTGGTTATCACAAAAAAATGGTTAGATATTGGACAATTATGTTCCTTTCCCTGACTGGTGTAGTTACCAGTTGGCTTTGAAACTTAGGCAAAATATATTTTCTCAGTAATGTTACTCTACTCCAAAGGTTTTGACTTTGATGTTAACACATAGAGGATATTATTGGTAATGTGTCTAATGGGATTGTGTAATGAAATGCAGGTGATCTACTGCACAAGCTTGAACTGGAGTGCTGATGGAAGCACATTGTTCAGTGGTTACACTGATGGAGTTGTCAGGGTCTGGGGTATTGGTCGTTACTAGAGACAAGAAGAAGATGAAGATGAGGAAGAGTGTTGCAAATTCTCCAGAAAAATTAGCTGTTTTTAATTTCTCCATTTTTCCAGACTTGGTCAGAATTGTATTAGTCCCTCCAAAACCTCTACTTTGGCAATTTTTGTTTAATTTCCAGAAAAAAACAACCAAATCAAAACGATGATCCATTGTCGACTATCATATCACTGAATCAAAAGGTCACGATTTTGATTGCAGTTACATTCGTGATGTTGGGGTGTTCTTATAAATATATAAAGGTCAAATCTTCACGGTTCTTCTATCATTTCACTACTCCAATGTTACGTTCACTATGCACCAGTCGTGGGAAAGATGGTTCACTAATGGTCGTTACTGACGAGATGAAGAAGAAGAAGACGATGATGTATGTTACGGAATCTCCAAAAATGTAGCTGCTTTTAATTTATCCTCACCGAGACTAGCTTGTCACGGTAAAACGGCAAGGTGTTTGTTGATAAAAATCTCAGACAGCATGGAGTTTGTTTCCCAGTGACCCTAAAAAAAAAATTATCATTCTCTGTCTCACTCGCTCACTCACGTATCTTATTAACGGCACAAATCCTACAACGGATTTATGAAGCTGGGAGAAGATATTAATGGCGGTTTCTGCAGGGGCTTTAGCTTTTCCTGCTTTATCCGTCCGCGCCACCCTTAATCCCGAGATTAAAGATGAGCAAGGGAACATCAGCTGCACTAGTTCTTCTCAGAAATTTACCTACAGTCGAGCTTCTCCCGCAGTCCGATGGCCACATTTGAATCTCCGTGAGACATACGATTCCAGAACTTCAACAGCACCATCGCAGCCTGTTTCTTCTCCGGTTTCGCCCCCAGATAATGCAATTATCCCGGATTCCGGTGAAGTCGTCGTTTCAATTGGCTCCAGCGAGCAGCAAAAGACGAAAGATGAAGCCGCCGTGGCGAGTCGGAGAAGGAGAGTGAAGAAGTTGAACAAGGTGGCTCTGATAAAGGCCAAGGATTGGAGAGAGAGAGTGAAATTTCTGACGGATAAGATTCTAAGCCTCAAACCTAATCAGTTCGTTGCGGATATTCTTGATGCTCGACCTGTTCAGATGACTCCGACGGATTACTGCTTCGTCGTGAAATCGGTTGGTCAGGAGAGCTGGCAACGAGCTCTTGAGGTTTTTGAGTGGCTCAATCTCCGTCATTGGCACTCACCTAATGCTCGGATGGTGGCAGCTATACTCGGTGTTTTGGGACGCTGGAATCAGGAATCGCTTGCGGTTGAGATTTTCACGAGGGCTGAGCCAACCGTCGGAGACACGGTTCAAGTGTACAACGCGATGATGGGGGTTTATTCACGTAGTGGCAAGTTTTCAAAGGCACAAGAGCTGCTCGATGCAATGCGTCAGAGAGGCTGTGTTCCAGACCTTATTAGTTTCAATACTCTTATCAATGCTAGGCTTAAGTCTGGTGGGTTGACTCCCAATCTGGCTGTTGAGTTATTAGATATGGTGAGGAATTCGGGTCTTAGGCCTGATGCTATCACTTACAACACGCTTCTTAGTGCCTGTTCGCGGGACTCAAATTTGGAGGGTGCAGTCAAGGTCTTTGAGGACATGGAAGCTCATCGCTGTCAGCCGGACTTGTGGACTTATAATGCTATGATTTCTGTCTATGGTAGATGTGGGCTTGCTGCTGAAGCCGAGAGGCTCTTCACGGACCTGGAGCTTAAAGGTTATTCCCCTGATGCTGTGACATACAACTCTTTGCTCTATGCTTTTGCTAGAGAAAGAAATACAGAGAAGGTGAAGGAGGTGTACCAAGAAATGCAGAAAATGGGGTTTGGGAAAGACGAGATGACTTACAACACTATCATTCACATGTATGGCAAGCAGGGGCAACTTGATCTTGCGCTACAGCTTTATAAGGACATGAAAGGTTTGTCAGGTAGAAACCCTGATGCTATTACTTACACTGTTTTGATCGATTCACTTGGAAAAGCAAACAGAACCGCGGAAGCCGCAGCTCTAATGTCTGAGATGCTTGATGCTGGGATCAAACCAACTCTACAGACCTACAGTGCTCTTATCTGCGGTTATGCCAAGGCTGGGAAGCGAGAGGAGGCTGAGGATACTTTCAGTTGCATGTTGCGCTCAGGCACTAAACCTGATAGTTTAGCGTATTCTGTAATGTTGGATGTATTACTAAGAGGCAACGAGACAAGAAAGGCGTGGGTTTTATATCGTGATATGATTTCTGACTGTCATACACCGTCTCACAGTCTGTATGAGTTGATGATACTTGGACTTATGAAGGAAAACAGGTATGATGACATTCAAAAAACCATCAGAGACATGGAAGAATTGTGTGGCATGAACCCACTAGAGATTTCATCAGTTCTTGTTAAGGGTGAATGCTTTGATCTTGCTGCTAGACAGTTGAAAGTGGCTATCACCAATGGGTATGACTTGGAAAACGATACTCTATTGTCTATCCTGGGTTCCTACAGTTCATCAGGCAGGCATTCAGAAGCGTTTGAGTTACTTGAATTTTTGAAAGAACACGCCAGTGGATCTAAAAGACTTATAAATGAAGCTCTAATTGTTCTACATTGCAAGGTTAACAATATAAGCGCTGCTCTAGATGAATATTTTGCTGACCCATGTGTTCATGGCTGGTGTTTTGGCAGTTCCACCATGTATGAGACTCTATTACACTGCTGTGTAGCAAATGAACATTACGGTGAAGCTTCTCAAGTTTTCTCTGATTTGAGACTATCTGGCTGCGAAGCTTCAGAAAGTGTTTGTAAAAGCATGGTTGTTGTGTATTGCAAGCTTGGATTTCCAGAGACAGCTCATCAAGTGGTTTATCAAGCTGAGACAAAAGGCTTCCACTTTGCTTGTTCGCCTATATATACTGATATCATTGAGGCTTATGGAAAACTAAAGTTATGGCAGAAAGCGGAAAGTGTGGTTGGCAACCTAAGACAAAGTGGACGAACACCTGATCTGAAGACATGGAACAGCTTGATGTCGGCTTATGCTGAGTGTGGCTGTTACGAGCGGGCAAGGGCTATTTTTAACACTATGATGAGGGATGGTCCGTCTCCTACAGTTGAATCCATCAATATCTTGTTGCATGCTTTGTGTGTTGATGGGAGACTTGAAGAGCTCTACGTTGTTGTTGAAGAATTGCAAGATATAGGCTTTAAGATTAGCAAAAGCTCCATTCTTTTGATGCTTGACGCATTTGCCCGGGCTGGAAATATCTTTGAGGTAAAGAAGATATACAGTAGCATGAAAGCTGCTGGTTACTTGCCTTCGATTCGCCTTTATAGGATGATGATTGAGCTTCTCTGCAAAGGGAAAAGAATTAGAGATGCTGAAATTATGGTCTCTGAAATGGAAGAGGCCAATTTCAAGGTTGAGCTCGCTATATGGAATTCCATGCTAAAGATGTATACGGCAATTGAGGATTACAAGAAGACAGTTCAAGTATACCAGAGGATAAAAGAAACTGGACTGGAACCAGATGAGACCACTTACAATACTCTGATTATAATGTATTGTAGAGATAGACGACCGGAAGAAGGGTACTTGCTTATGCAGCAAATGAGAAATCTTGGTTTGGATCCAAAACTGGACACATACAAGAGCTTGATCTCTGCTTTTGGTAAGCAAAAATGCCTTGAACAAGCTGAACAACTGTTTGAAGAGCTTCTCTCCAAAGGTTATAAACTAGACCGTTCATTTTACCACACGATGATGAAAATATCCCGAGATTCTGGAAGCGACTCTAAGGCAGAGAAGTTGTTGCAAATGATGAAGAATGCGGGAATAGAACCAACACTTGCTACAATGCATTTGCTCATGGTTTCATATAGTTCTTCAGGAAAGCCCCAGGAAGCTGAAAAAGTTCTTAGTAACCTGAAAGAAACAGACGTGGAACTAACAACTCTGCCTTATAGTTCAGTTATTGATGCTTACCTTCGGAGCAAAGATTATAACAGTGGAATAGAAAGGCTCTTGGAAATGAAGAAAGAGGGCCTGGAGCCAGACCACCGGATATGGACTTGCTTTATTAGGGCGGCGAGTTTCTCAAAGGAAAAAAGCGAAGTCCTGTTGCTGCTGAAAGCTCTTCAAGATATTGGTTTTGATCTTCCTATCAGGTATGGATGATCTTATGCATTCCTTAATAGTATTGTTAGTTTAGCCATGTTTGGCGAAATCCTTAATACTGTCTTATGGATTGGTTCATGATTTTTATATTACAATTAAGATAATATAAATCTGATACAAGAACTCACTTTTAACAGAACCAAGAAATAGTAAATATCATCATCTTATATTACTGATTCTCATTTATATTTCCCTGGTTTAAATGACACCTACCAGGCTTTTAGCTGGAAGACCTGAGTTGCTAGTTTCTGAGGTGGATGGATGGTTCGAGAAACTGAAACCCATAGAGGACAATGCTGCTCTCAATTTTGCTAATGCTCTTTTAAATCTTCTGTGGGCGTTTGAACTCAGAGCTACTGCATCATGGGTATTCCAATTGGCAATCAAAAGGGGTATCTTCAGTCGCGATGTTTTTAGGTCAGTCCTGATACATATGTTCATAAAATGGAGTGCAAACGTTTCCAAACGCACGGAGTGTTTAGCAGTCACATTTGTGATTGACTTTGATTTTCAGGGTGGCGGACAAGGACTGGGGTGCTGATTTCAGAAGATTATCGGGAGGTGCAGCACTTGTTGCCCTAACTCTATGGCTTGACCACATGCAGGCAATTCATCTCCTTCTTCTCTCTGGATTCTCTGCATCTTTGCATCATTCCACATATCCCTGCATATACTGAAGATCGTTTCACAATCATTTTCATATTCATCAATATCCCTCAACCTCTGTTACATTTCTTCTCCCATTACAGGATGCATCACTCGAAGGGTACCCAGAGTCTCCAAAGTCGGTTGTCTTAATCACAGGGACCGCAGAGTATAACGGAATATCCCTGGACAAAACACTAAAGGCGTGCCTTTGGGAGATGGGTTCTCCATTTCTTCCCTGCAAGACGAGAACGGGACTTCTAGTGGCCAAAGCTCACTCTCTGAGAATGTGGTTGAAGGACTCGCCTTTCTGCTTCGACTTGGAGTTAAAAGACGCAGTGTCTTTACCGGAATCAAACTCAATGGAACTGATAGACGGGTGTTTTATAAGACGCGGCCTTGTTCCTGCGTTTAACCACATCAAAGAGAGACTTGGTGGGTTTGTGTCACCAAAGAAGTTTTCGAGACTGGCTTTGCTACCAGATGAGATGAGAGAACGAGTGATAAAGACAGATATAGAAGGACATAGGCAGAAGTTAGAGAAGATGAAGAAGAAGAATAAGGGAAATGAAATGAATGGTGTTAACACTCGAAGGAAGTTCATCAGAAGTAAGTGATGTCATGATATTGTACTCTCTTATACACATATACTCATTAGTGATTATTGTATACAGTTTTGATTTTTCTTTTTGTGGATACTAAAAAGAAAAAGGTGATTTCATGTAATATCCATAAATATCAATACGGATTAATAAATCAGGAGGAGGATTACATCTAACAACTTTTTACAGTGTAAATATAAAAAATGCACATGTACTCTATTACCGTTTCTACCAATGCCTAGATTTAACTTATTTGTTGTTGATTTCAAGATTTTTGTTGCTGTTAGAATCAGTGAAACACCTCTCTCTTCTCTCTCTAAAAATCTTTCAGAGAAGAGAGGAAGCTGCTTCTTTTTGTTTAGTCGGTTGTCTCCCTTGTTTGGGCTGTTGGCTCCCTCGTTTGGGCTGTTGTCTCCGGCGTATTCGCTGTCTTCTCTGTGGCGTTTGCGGCTGGCTTATCTCCGGTCTCTTTGGCGGATCTTGCTGTTTGCGACTTTCCAGCAAATCTCGCCGGTTTTATCTTTGTTCTGTTTGAATAATAGGAGCTGTGACTCTCCTCTCTCTCTACCATCTTTCAGAGAGATAAGCGCAGTCCGGTTTCCTCTTCTGTTTTTCAATCTCTTTCATGGTTCTTTGATGGTGGCAACGTTTGTCTCTACCCAGCTCGTCCTTTAAACTTGCGGTTTACTGAAAACTTCAAAGCAATTTGGAATTCAAGTTGAAGAATCAAAGCAATTTTCGTCGCATATTTGAGTTGCCTCTAGCTGTTACTTTTCTATTCGAAGCTTCGATGGGTTTAAGTCAACAGATATGAATTGGATTAATCGGATTTGTTATTCTCTTTTACCCGTTTCACTAGATCTCAATTAGAAATTCTTGATGATTCTAGTAACGGTTGAGTTTAATTAATCTGTTCTAGATCCATCGTTCTGTTTTGCAGTTCCCGGTGAAAAACAATCGAATCTATGCTTGATTTCATATCGGTGATAGGTTCTTTCACTATATCGGTGGCTTTGACGGCGGAGGATGAAGTCGGAAAACTTTTGAATACTCATCATATACGTGTCTTGTTGATGGCACGTATCTTTGGGTGGTTCTCCCTTATCCTTTCTTCTTCGTTAAGTGGCGCAAATGTTTGGGCTTATGTTGGGCTTTCTCTAGTGTAAAATATTTTATTTATGCTTGTTGGGCTTTGCTACTATTTTGGCTTTGTATGATACGGTTTTATGAATGAAATTTACACTCTAGTGACAAAAAAAAAAAAGAATCAGTGAAACTACTGTTTTTCTATAAAAAAATATTTGGATTAGACACATTTATACATAGAACAATTTTCAAAATTTTCATGAGCAAAAGAAGAAACACCTAATTTGGTGCATCTTGGTTCTCGATAGGAACTACTGCAGACACTTTCCTCCTCCTAGGCGTAAGTTTCTTGATACCAGTGGTCGTGTTCGATGTTTCTGCAACACTTTTGCGTCTTCGTCTTTGTTTATCCTTTACATTGTCTTGGATCTCGTTATGCCATTCCAATTCCAACAACCTCTCCTCTCCTCCATTGTTCGGTTCATTTTCACATACAGTATCATTCTCTTGTCTACATACATCTCCTGAGCATTCCTCTAATCCTTTTCTCCGTCTCCGTCTCTTTGGTTGTCTCTCTGAATCTGACTTCTGTCTGCATCAACAACAAGGTGAATATAGATTCATAAAAGCTGTGTATGTGTGTGTGGAATACTCTATTAACTTACTTGGCCTTGCGTTTCTTCTTCAGGTCGAGTTCATGCTCTAGAGATATCTCTGGTAGTGCCAAAATAGCGCCTGCGACAAAAGCAGGACGCTCTGATTCCCGATCAACAAAATTACCTACAATAGCTTCTTTTCGTAACCTTTTAGCTTCCCGTAAAAGCTCCACTTGGTGAGGATATAAACTCTTCCATCTCCTCGAGCATTGACTGTCAGTACGACAAGACATATGTGAAGCCACCTTGGACCAGCTATACCCATGTTCTGCAATTGCTTCTCTCAACTTTTCATCCTCTTCCTCTGTCCACTTCCCACGATTTACTTTGGGCTCTAAACAATTTACCCATCTCTCTCGACACTGAGTCGCGGTCCGTCCAGGAACAAACCGATAAATTTTTTGCCAGCTTTTAGCTCCAAAGAGTGTCACAGCTACTTTCACACGTTTGTCTTCCTCTGCGCTCCATCTCCCTTTTCTGGTAGGGTGAAGTGACTTTTTCCACCTGAAAGTATAGAGAGGAAGGAAATAAGATAAACCATTCAATCATGTATCTGAATGCAGAAACAAACAAACATCATAAAATGACAGATAATAATCTTGTAACGCATTCTAAATCCTACAGAAATACCACCAATGAGTGCATATTGAGGTGTTATAATAGAATCTTACATCAACTAAACATGGACATAATGGGTGGTTTACAAACCCTATAGACTATTTCCCCAAACAAACTAGCTCTTGCGACAACTGATCGGACTAAAATAAATTATATTCATATCATTTGGTAGATGGAGGGAAAGGGACGACGCTACCTCTTAGATTTCACCTGACAAAATTGTAAAAATACTGCAGAATCTGATATCTAACTCATCAAAAAATGGGTGAATGTAGAAGATAAAACTGACCTATTTGAGCACTGAGTTCCAGCTCTTCCTTTTAATACATTGGCAACAGATTGCCAGTCTTTTTCACCAAATAACTCTACTGCAGCACGAAGTTGCTCATCTTCCGCTGTAGTCCATTCTTTTTTCAATATGCTTGAATTCAAGCTTCTCTGATATCGAGCCAGACATTGAAATGGGGTCCTATTTGTCCCTAATGATACCGCAATGTCAACCCAGTCGGTAAGACCCTTTGTTTCGATAATTCGGGGTAGGTTTTTGTCCTCTGCTGCAGTCCATGGACCGTGGTTAATCAAGGGATCTTCCGAGCTCATCCACCTACAATAAGGCACAAGTTAAGAAAATCCACTAAAATCTCTAAGAGACACAGTGATTGTATATGAAATGTGCACCCATTTATCTTTGTAACCAGAGTTCAACTAGAGGAGGAACTTACCGAGCTTCACATTCTGCAGCAGAACGGTCCTTGATATCTAAGGAATCCCAATTAATTTTCGGCAGAAACCGCCTAATCATTTCTGGTGTGATCTCAAGATTTCCGATCGATTCATTAATGGTGTCTATATCATATGTAGATCCTTCCAAGTCACTGTTAAGAAATTACTGTCAGTCAACTCTTTCGGAAAAATTAAAAAGAAAATCCTTAAACTAATTCTGCATCAGAAAAGATCTTACGAAGCAAGTTTAAAGGTACTAGGCTACTAGGCACGAGAATATGATAGCACTTTGAAAGAGGAAGAGCAAGTAGTACCTGGACCGTTCAATAGCTTCAAAAAGCAGTATTTTTTGAACTTCTTGTTTTAGACCTTTTGCAAGTTTTTCGTTCTCCTCAGCAGACCATTTTCTGCGAACTGGATATTTCTCTAGTGCCATCCTATAATTTGCAACACAAGGGTTTTCCTGTGGCCCCAACGTCAAAGGAGAAGTCTTTTTATCATTACCCTACATAGAATTTAGAAACATTTTCCATCAGGGACAACAGAAAACAGCCGAATCAGTACGATTTTAATGACTACAAAACAGCAGAGGCAGGAAAACTAGATCAAAGAATTACCTCGGAGCTATCAGAAGGACCAGATTTTCGTGTTGAAATTAATTCGACACGAGGATCTTTCCTCTGAGAGAGTGCCTGTTTAGTTATTCTCTTGCAAGAAGCTTGAAAATCTTTTACTATTTTAACATTTTTCTGGTGTTTCTCGTTCTGCTCGATGGTTGCTTCAATTTCTACCAACTTTCTTCTAAGAAATTTCTGATAAGCCCTGTTCCTCCTGATTGCATCAACAAAGGCTTGTGCAGCTTCAGGGAAAGTTGAACTGGCCGCTGGCAAAAGAGATAACTGGCATGTCTCCAGGTGGTCAAGTGTGGAAGTCTTTTCATGTACATCAACAGATTGACCAGCTTGTACATCCTCTGAATCTGGCACAGTGACAACTGATTTCCCGTGATCTGGAAAGCTTTCACAAGTATTAGATCTACTCAATATTTCGCTTGAAGGTTCATTGTCCGAGGCATGTACCTGCTTTTTCTTCCCGGGAGAATCATTCATGAAATTTCCTTGCGGATCTGCAGAAATATAGTAAGAAAATGACCAGCATAAGCATATTTTCCACTTAAAACAATGGACAAAAAGACAAGCAAACCCACATTCTAGCATCATGCATTCATAATATCAACAATCAAACATAAGAAGAGAGAGCTTCCAACTTATTCCATCAGGGAATGTATATATATATATATGCATAAATGAACTGTTAAAACCAAATAAAAAGATGAAAAAGTCGGCACCTTTCACAGTGAGTGTAGCTTCTAGTTAGAACCTTATAACTAGCTTCCAATTGTGGAATCGAAGAGAATCAAAATCAATCTTACCATCCGGCAAAATATCAGTTGAAGCAGAGTCTTGAGATAAGCATAGAAGAAACATTCCAACGGTGGTAACACAGAAACAATATCTAGCGAATCAGTAGCTAACCCAAGTAGAAAAGAAAAGAAAACAAGTAAAGAATTAAACAATTGAGCTCACCAAAATGTTGATAAGCAGAGAATCGCCTACGAATAGCTTGAAGGGTTTCAAAGGCATCATCTTCGTCATCGTCAGATAAACCCATGGGAGGGAGTGGGAGGGACACATCCATGGACAATGCCAATTGGCTCTTAATGCTCCGAATCATCTCGAAATCATCATCTTCACTCTCTGAATCCATGGGAGGATTACCTCTCGAGTCCACATCCGTGGAAGATGCTAATTGGCTCTTAATGGTCCGAAGCATTTCGAAATCGTCTTCGTTCTCCGAATCAGACGGCATCCCTCCGCCACCGCCTCCGCCTGCATCCGCTTCAATAGAACTGGTTTTTGCGGCGAATTGATCGGAATTGGCGTCGGAGACCAAACATGCGCGTCTTAAATCTTCGAGGTCTTCACAGATGTCGTCTTCTTCGTCATCGTCATCATCGGCATCAGCCTCGTATAGACTGTTCCGATTCATAGCGTTACAGATAGAGAGAAGCGTATATCGTGAAGTGAAATCGAATCAAATCGAAGAATGCAAGAAACGGCTCCAAGAGACGAAGGCTTTTGTGTCTCTGAGTCTATTCAGGTCATTGCGACCTCTTTAGGTTTTTATAGTATTCACTTTTTTTTTTTTTTAATTTGAACCGACCGGTTGAGCATCATCAGTGATTTTAGAAATAAAATACCAAACATAGAAAACCGTTATAAACCGGTTAGCGTTGACAAAAGAATTGATTTTTAGATCCGATCACCATTAACGGTTAAAGAGTCAAATCTCACAAAAGTAACGCTACGGTAAGTTCAGAGGCTTGGTTTTACAATTTCTTAGGTTCGGATAAACCTTACCGAATCAACCAAACCAAAACCAATACTAACCAGAACAGGAACTGAACCAAACTACACATAACATGGTCTAAGGCTAGTTCTACGCCATATATATACCGATTATTATAGACATGATCAAGACTAAGACAGGAGAAATCAGCAGAGCTTGGTGTCAAAGTTGAGAGTGATGCCCATGCTGAACAGCTCCTGACACAGAAGCTTAGCTCCATAAGGAACATAAACCCTAACCACATGGTCTGAGGATTTGCAGACTCTACAATATGGCCCTCTGATCTTTCTTCCACTGCTTGGAGTCCTCTCTATCACATTCGCATAAGTCTTACAATTTCTGCAGATGTGCATCTGAGAAGAGTCACTCAGAGTGAAGAGGCGCTCGTGCAAATTGGCCGAAGCTCCGTGAGCTATTAGGCAGTCTCGCTCCATTTCTCCAAACTTTATACCGCCAAACCTCTTTCTGTCTGCCACTGGCTGACGTGTGAGCGGGTGGACTGGTCCGGTGTTTCTGAATTTTACTTTGTCCTCCGACATGTGGACAAGTCGCTGGTAGAAAGTTGGACCCATGAATATCAGAGAACGCATCATCTCGCCTGTTCTACCATTGTAGACCCTTTCGTTTCCCCATCTTGAAAAGCCAGCCCTAAACACAAATATTTACCATTGGCAATGAATCAGGACGCAAGAAATCAACAACACTCTAAGAAAGGTTCAACGAATTATACATAATCACAAGGCTCACAGCATCAATCCTCTAACTAATTATACTGGTACATGGCATTGAGTCCATTTTGTGTATTCCCTAGACATTTGTCCGGCACAACAACCAGGGAACATCAAACTTCCTAGTTTTTCGGTCTTACAGCGATATCTGCACGTCATATAAGTCATGCTCACTTCTAGTACCCCTAGGAAACAAAAAAAAAAGATCCACTATGACATGTTTCATGTAAGGTGCTCAAATCTAGCTTAGTGCCTTACTGCCTTGTGCAGTGTATTTAGCTCAATTTGCTCGTAGTATGCATATCATATCAACTTGTGGAAACTCTGTAGCCAAAGTCCCCAAGTTTAAACATCTTCAACCAGGCAACATTATCAATAATTAGTTCTTGCCCTTAATGATATCATCCATTTTTACACTCCAGGAAGCAAATGTTAATCTGTTATAGCATCTAACTCAATTTTCTGTTTTTATGTGCTAAAACCAAGTGGCAGTGTGAAGAATGTACCTGTGAAGCTGCTCGGTGATTTCAGTGACACTCGGAGTGGAGAAAGGAGTGGCATGACGTGTCAATTTGGCGTATGCAGCAGAGCTACAATCCTTCTTTTGTATAGAAGAAGCTATTCCTTTAGAGAGAGCAGCCTCCAAGAGTTGGCCCGGTGTTTGCCTAGAAGGGAAAGCGTGCGGATTTATCACAATATCAGGAACTATGCCTTGGATCGTGAAAGGAAAATTATCCTGTTCCTCTAGATAGCCTAAAACACCCTTCTGGCCATGCATACTAGAAAACTTATCTCCAAGACATGGAGAACGAACCTGAAAAGATGTAAAAGCGAATCAATGGAACACATTCGATTCATCATATGAATGCACTCTCTGAAAGACATCTCGATTCAGTATGATCTGGAACTTACCTGTCTCAGAGAAACCGCAGCAAAATTCTTCCCTTCATCATTAGATGATAATACCACTTTTTGCACCATCCCTTTCTCAGTGTGCTTGAGCTTTACACTGTGATCAACCCCAGACTCGGTACGTTTGCCAATGACAATATTGCCACTGTTCATGTTAGCACCAATGAAAGGGAACCCGTCATCGTCGAGGCTGTCAACACTACCGATTTTGCTGTGCGTCTTTCCAAACTGAACAAGCTCGTCCATCTTCTTCCTCTTCTCAGAGTCTTTGCTATCAACCTCTGCTTTGTAGCTCCTAATCTGTTCTGAGCGAAACATACCACGTTCCAATGAAGCCTTGTTCATTACAATGGAATCCTCCTGGTTGTACCCGAGATGAACATTCACAGCAACAATAGCGTTCTGGCCATTAAATAGCACTTCTTTTTGAAGACACTCCGATGCCAATGTCTTAAAAAGTGGCTTTTGGGGATAGAACAGCTGCTGGGACAGCGTATCACAACGGATGTTAGGGTTTGTAGATGAGAACCCAATGGCTTGTTGGCAATGCTTTTGGGACTGGTACAGAACTCTTTTCCCATGATCGTGATTAGCAAATGGGACAATTGCACAACTCACCCCCAGCAGGAATGACAGGTCCAATTCGCAATGCGTGTAAGTCTTTGGTTCCTTCAGAAGCTGTTTGATTCCCCATGCTGTATTACAGTCTTCTTCTTCCTCAATCCCAACCAGCTCGAGAATCCCTTGGTCAAGAAGATACTCAAAAGGATACTGGGTTGGTTTCTCTTGCTTCAACTTGTGGAGATTTTCCACAACCAAGAGAGGTCGGAGAAGTCTACCAGCGTCAGTGAAAATCCTCACCTCATTGTCATCTATATCTCGCTTAATTTCCATCTGCAAAGACCGTTGTGATACATAAATATAAATGATATACAACATAGAGGCATTTCTGAAGCACAATCTCCAAGGCAATACCAAGCAGCACAAGAATATCGAAATAACACTAGACATTTGTTGAAACAGAAGATACCTGACGAGGTAGTTCACTTTGACGCCGCCTGCTTTTTAGCTCCGCGACAAAGGATTCAGAATCAGAACATAATCCAACCCAGTCTCCATTGAGAAGAACTTTATGTTTGCCAAACAATGGTGTACTGGTGTCATCCACCAGCTCTTCCATTCCACAATCAAAGAGCTTTTCCACCACAGGCTCCAAAATTTGAGTGCTAACAAGTCCAAGAAGAGACATGTTCTTCACAAGACCACAATTTTCACCATCTGGAGTTGACAAAAAGCATACTCTACCCCAGTGAGAGGGATGCCTGAATTACAAACAAAGCAGTCATAGTTCAGTTTTCCTCACATTAAAAAGCAACCAAAATAGATAATCTCAATGTTGACATCAGGAAACTCAACAGATGAATTGACAGACTAAGGGACAAAGAAAAAAGAAAGACAGTATCAGAGTTTATTAATAGCAGTATCATCTATACAAAATCAGTACATAAATATGTATTAACACAGATGGGACTCTGCAGAAACAGTGGTTGCCATCATATACAAATAAAATAAGTTAATACAGATATCTTTTTTAAAATAGTCTGAAGACATGTAAAATCGAGCATGCAGACCATACAGCATAGTTAAGGTACTTGGGATATATTTCAATAAACTAGGGGAGGTGGAAAATTTCACTTACGGATATCTAGCATCTCCAACCTTGCCGGTATATAGGACTTGCTGTCGAGTTCTCCTCAGATCGATCAGAGTCTGCAATGGATTTGCACGACCCAGATTAGCTACAACACCAGAAACCCTTTCCATCTTCCTGAAAGGATGTGACCATGCTCCGGTGGAGAAGGCTCTATTAAGCCCGTTTGTGATAATGGAAGCATCTAAATAATGCTCAATAGGCTTCAAATCGCCATCGCCTATGAGGTGTTTCTGCATGGTCTTGGTCATGGTTTTTCTAGCATGTGCCAGATGCACCCTTATCTCCCTCTCCAACAGTTCTCCAGCCAGCTCAATTCTTTTGTTCCTGAAGCTGTCCCTGTTTTCACATTTTCGTTTTCCCGAATATGCATTCAGAAGGCATTTCACCATATAGCCCAGGAATCGGGCCTTCTGTTTCAAACCTTGGAGGCCTGGAAACAAATACAGGCGGAGGCAATCATCCACACTTTCAGCAGGAGGGAATTTTGTGCTTTTTATCATCTGCTCAACATATGCAAGAGCATTGTTCCCCAAGCGAAAAGCATCACAAACTGTATCAGCTTCGTGGATAGAAGCTATGAGACTGTTGGTAATGCTTGCATCATCACCATCAAAAGCAATTAGATCAATGGCTTCTTTGTCTGATGAAACACCCAGCGCAAAGAACAGGAGCCAGACTGGTAGCTCAGTCGACAAGAAGTACACTGTCAGTATTTTCTCCTTTCTCTTATAGTCTTCTGATTTCTGATTCTCCGCGAGACGCACAATGAATCTATTTCTTTTAGTTTCGGACCTGAAGGAGACTGTCCATGGTGAATTAGAAATCCACAGTCTCTTTGTGCACATCTGTTCTTGAGCTATAAAAACCTGCAAAACACAATATATTCCACGTTATAAACTTGTATAACAGCTTAAGAAAAAATTTCCAGTACATATTAGAAAGAAGAAAAAAGAAAGAAAATTAGTTCCCACTAAGCTATACACTAAAAAAGTTCATAACAGAAAAATCCCATGACAGTGGATATGCAAGAACATCCCAAACTGGTGTAGCTCACCTTCTCAGCCCCCTTTATCACAAAATATCCACCCTGATCAAAAGCACAATCCCCTTTTTTGCAGTTTTCCTTTCCTTTCTCGCCAGTCTTGCAAAGGACAGATTTCACCATCACAGGTA
The DNA here is from genome assembly GCA_011420285.2 of Erysimum cheiranthoides. NCBI lineage: Eukaryota > Viridiplantae > Streptophyta > Magnoliopsida > Brassicales > Brassicaceae > Erysimum > Erysimum cheiranthoides. The sequence goes on from CM022180.2 coordinate 7,467,611, forward strand.
TCCTACCAATTAGAATGTCCTGCTTTATGACATCTAGTATCTTCTTCTCAACATATTCGTCTTGTCCTGTCTTGAATTTGTCACTTCTAACAACTTCTTTTTTGAATACCTAGTCAATTTATAAAGTGAAGAGGCCGTTAGACAATAAACTAACACGTAAGAAGAATAAGATACATGGACAGAAAAACAGAAACATCATCAAAAGCTTGACAGTATTAAGAGGCATTGCATACAAGCATGAAACACGCAATTAAAGCACCATGTGAGGGAATGGAGAACTAAATAAATACAAAGCGCATGATTTTTTTTTTATTTTATAGTTCATACCATATGTTATTTCACTCAACTATATATACAGGATTCAGTATGCTGTTATTGCATAATGTTGAACTAAAAGTGATAATTCACTGGCCTTTCTGAGTTTTCAAGCAAGGTGAATCACTCATCAGTTTCAGGCATGTTTACTTCATTTCGAGAAAGATTTTGTTAGTATTTTTACCTCAACTTGAACATTTACTTTCATCCTTGCTGAGTATGTCATGTTCTGAAGCCTGGCATGCCACGGGAGAAACTCAAGCTCCTTGTCATCCGTAAAGAATGTGGGCTTCTCCAAGCTAACTTCTCCGAACTTTACCGTCGCGTACCTCCAATCATGATCTTTGTTTTTTGTTGCATCGAAAGACGGTTCCACAAGCATCTCACCAAAGGATTCAAAAACCTTCTGAAGCCCGTGTTCAATGAAGAAGTTGTAGGAGTTAAGCTGATGACTTATAAGCCCATACTCTTCAAAGAAGGAGGTTGCAGCTTTTTTGCAGAAACTCTGGAGAAAACTTTCTCCTAGCTCAGACAGACTGATCTGCCCAGCAGCCTCAATCTCGTTGATATCAATCATGTCGATGTCCATCGTATGCCTCCACACACACTGTAAGAACATGAGAACAAAACCCACAAATGAAAGCAGAGAAATCATTAAGAAGTCGTGAAAATCATGAACTACGGAAATGTATCATGAATGTCGCGATCTATGCCGAATACAAATACATGATACAACCATAAATTCCCCCCTAGAACATCGAATCATTCTCTAACAAACGGGAAACTAAAGCATATTCTCAGGAATTTCAACGCCTAAAAACAGAATCAAAACGCAATACCTAAAATGGGTACCTAGATTGCTTAATCTGGAACGATGGAGTACAACGGCGGTGTCGGAGGAAAGCAGAGTAAACGTCGCCGGAAAATCGTTGAGGATGAGGAGAGAAGCCTTTAGAAGACGAAGACAGTCAAAACCTTGGTCACTTTTTCAATGCCTAAGCGAAGCAGTCGACGAGGAGTGGAGAAATTGAGTGTACATTCGTTGAAATGTCCGGTGTGTCCTTACAACTTCTCGCGTTAGTGCGCTTTATTTGATACAAAATAAAGGGTAATTACGTCAATTTTAAGAATAGTTTAGGCTTTTAATTTGCAACTTTAGAAATCTGTAATGTCCTTTTTTTTTCACAACTGTGTATATAGTATATGATATAAAGCCAAAACACGGCCAAAGTATTACAAAAAGTGTTACAACCGAATTAAAGGAAGGAAACTTATAACTAACGATCATAAGTAAATCGAATGGATTAAAGTTTGGCATCAAACTAACAAGGACTTAATAGAAGGATCAAATCTAGCAGAAATTCTAACAGAAAATAAAAATCTAGCAGAAATTTGTAATGTCCTTATACATACCGTTAATGTTATTTATACATAGGGATATAAAATTAAAAGTTAGCTTGCACAATTTTCAGTTTTCATGTATTTGATTTGAATAAACAAGTTTTCATAATAAACAAGATAGATAACAAGTCACGAGATTTAATTACCAACAAATTATAAGATAAGTAGTACTAACATAGATATCCGGCCATTGCCCACCTTAAATGTGCATAATGCAAATTAACTTTTTTATTTCTGTTTAAAAGTCAAAGACCTGAAGAAGGAGAGAGTTTAAGGTACAATATCTAACCCCCTTCAAACAAAACAAAGTGACTAAACCGGCCCGTTATTTCTTCGACGATCGATTCCAACCCTTAAATGTAAACATGGACACATTGAGATCATTTTTTGTTTCGTTTCAGAAGTTGCCTAAACCATTGAGCAGACATCTTGGGGTATCTCTTCAAGGTTTTGTAATCAACATAGACTATCCCGAACCTATACAATAAACAATTTAAACAAATATCATAATCTTTTATTCTATATATCATATACTAGTATAGTAGATTTAACTAGCTACCTTGAAGTATATCCTGATAACCATTCGAAATTATCAAGCAACGACCAGGCAAAATATCCAATCACATTGGCTCCATCATCCTTGGCTTTCTTAAGGTTGGTTAAGTAATCTCTGTAATACTTGATTCTCGTCGTGTCATGTAGTCCTTGAGCTAGAGTAACATTTCCGGGGTCATCCATACCTATAAAATATGTTCATACATTTATAAAAACTCTAACATTGATATTAATTTTGGAAATATATATATATATATATATATATATAAAAAAGAATTTGATTGGAGATTTTGTTTCTTTAATACCGTTTTCAGAGAGAATCATAGTTGGATTGCCGTAACGTTCCTTCATGTACATCAAGGTCTTGTACATTCCCCAAGGTACGTTGTATAACCATTTCGAGTAAGCCTATAAGATAAATGGTTTAATTCATAACTTAGACACTTATTGTATATTGATTAGGGAAAAAAAAAAACACAAAATCAAGTGTGTATCTCACCCTTGGGCCTATTGGCTTTCCCAGCTTAGCAACTGCAAGTGAATAATATATCTATACGTCAAAATCATATAATACTCACTATCACGATCAAAATCTAAACATTATAAACAAAATCCAAAATCTACATATTTGTAGTGAATGCTCCAATAACTTACAGCCAAAATTCGCGTTCCAATCTTGTTGATAACCCAAATCCTTAGGTTTTGTGGTGGGATGTGGATCGGACATGTAATAAGTCGTGTATTGGTTTATTCCCACGAAATCTATGGAACCTTTCACCATTTTCACTTCTTCCTCCGTGAATTTCGGAAGCCTCTCTTTCACAATATTCTGCATTGTCTTTGGATACTCTCCATACACTATTGGGTGAATAAACCTTTCAACATTACCCAAAAGCAAAAGATATATTCATATAAGCTCATCAAGATTTGATGGTAAAATATGAGTTTTTTATATGTAAAAAAGTTTGAACATTTACCATCCGATATGGAAGTCTCTTGCTCTTTGAGCTGCATAATTATCTGCTTTACTTCTAGTAAGCGGCTCATACCAAACGAAATCTAAAAGTATTCCAATTCTTCCCTTTTGTTTCGCCTGAAAAAATTCACGAAAAATTATTAGTGTGGCAAAAGTATTTTCATAATCATATCACAATATCAAGAACTTTTTTTTTAAAAACGTATAAGAAATTACTCGTTTACTTGATAATATTTGCGGTATCTCTGGACTGCTGCAGCGTGGGCCAAGATAAGGTGATGAGAAACAATGTAAGGCTCGGTCGCGGAGTTTCCTTCAGTGCAATTTCCAAAAGCTTTAGAGCATCTACCCGGTGCGAAAATACCGTTATCATAACCTAAAGCAGCGACCACACGCGGCTCGTTGAAAGTCATCCAATTTTTCACTCTATCTCCGAATAAATTGAAACAAAATTCAGCGTAGTCCGCAAAATCTTTCCTGCAAATTTGCATCATCAAAGTTTGTAACTTTTGAAGAATTTGTAAATGACACCAAAAAAAGAGTAAATATAATTGCAGGTTGGTGCTTACACTACTTGTCTACCAAGCAAGCCTTTATACTTCTTTTCCAAAGCCAATGGAAGATCGTAGTGGTAAAGATTGGCATAAGGTGTAATCCCTAACCATATAAAATTAGATTCGTTATATTTTATTTTATAACCAAGTCAATTTGTATACGAAACGTATGACATTGTTATACCTTTTTCGACCAAGTAATCGATCAATCTATTGTAATAAGCTACTCCTTTCCAGTTGATTTTACCGCTTCCCTCTACATTCATAAAGCGTAGAGTAATGTATTAATCTTAATCTAATAAAATAAACCATGTATGATTACTTATGTAGTAATATATACCAGGGAATATTCTGGACCATGAAATGGAAAATCTATAAGCATCGAAGTTCAGTTTCTTCATCAAATCCACATCTTCCTGAAATGTGTTTAGCATGAAAACATGTAAACCAAAATGCAACATTTTCGAAATTTTGGAAGTAAGACTTACGATTCAGTAAAATATATTTGAATCTTCAAGATTAGTAGTTTGGTACCTTGTAACGGTGATACTGGTCCACTGTTATCTCAGCTGTGGCATTCTTGGCGATAGTCCCTGTTTTCATTTTTAATAGTGTTAAGAAAATATAATTAATCAATAAATTTAAATAAAATAATAAACAGTTCAAGTGTAAATTACCAGGAATCTTGACGAAGGCGTCCCAAATGCTTGGGCCACGACCGTCTTGATGAGTCTCGCCTTCGACCTGATATGCTGACGTGGCGGTTCCGAACAAGAATCCTTTTGGAAAACTCTGTCTACTGAGACCGCCGGTGTCGAATTTGATTTTTTCCTCGGACAGAGAGGATTCGCCGGAGGTGAGAGAAGAGAGGAGGAGGAGAAGGAGGAGAGGCCATGGAGGTGAGATGAGGAGTCTCATGGTGAGTGAGTTTTGACCGTTTGGTTTGGGTATCTTAAGGATATTTATAGGCTTTTCAATTAAGCCTTTGTTTTGATGCAATAATGCATATTAAGGTAGTGCACAAGTATGGAAGGATGAAATTCAATGACTGACTGACAATTCCCCATTTGGATAAGAATGTATAAATTGATTTAATAATAGCTTTTAAAACTTTTAATATAGTTATTTAATTTCTCATCATTGAAAGTTGGATTTGTTTTATTAAAAATTTGGTATCATAAATAGAATAAGATTGTAATCATTTGGAGTACTTTATAAATAAATTTGAAAACTGCACATATCTGAAAGAAATTAAACAAACTAGATAGTGAATTTAACCAAATTAGGATTTATAAAATATGATCTATACATTTTAAAATTGTATCTCATATATTTGCTTATACTAAATGTTAAAAATCAATGGTATTATCAAACTTCTAAATGTATGTATTAACCTTTATGAGCTTGAGCAAAACTTTTAATGTTTAAAGGCCGAGATTTCCGGGATGTATATATTAGGGAAAAAGTTACTCCCTCTGTTTCAAATTAAGTAATTTTTAAGGTTTTGACACACTAATTAAGAAAACACAAAATATTCATTTAATTTCTCTCTTTTATATAAAAACATCATTAAATAAACTGAATTCAACCAATAAAAAAATATGATGTAAAATTTAATTGGTCAAACAAAATTTATGGCATTTATTTTTTGCATAAAAAGTTGAAAACATCACTTAATTTGAAACAAATTTTTTTCTCTAAAACATCCATTAATTTGAAACAGAGGGAGTATAAATTTAGACAAGATTTTTGCCATTAACCATTTTAATATAATTTTTAACATGCTTTTAAGTACGTACAATCACAAACTAATATTCTACAGTAAGTTTGCAGACACTCTTTGTTTTTTTGTGCTGCGACGCAATGGGGATCAATGGATCATATTAAAAACCGATAGATAACCGATAGATTTGTTTTGATTTTCTTGAACTGTTTTCAAATATACTATATATACGAATTGCAGAAATCACTGTCTTCTTCTTTTTTTTTCCCATACAAACTACAGAGTCTTCAAAAAGAAGAAAAGAAAAAAATACAGAGCCTTCTAAATTTTAGATCCAGTAAGTTTTTACGTAACTGTGTCTAGAGTCCAAACTATATACCAAAATCAATCACGATGTTTTCATAACTAATTAAAGCTTGTCCAATTTTTTATTAAAAAGAAAAACTAAGTAAAATTTGTATGATATAATAACATCTATGTTATGTGTAATGTGTAATAAAACCAAAAAATGTATGTTATGTGTAATACGTAGAAAAGGAAAGGGACAAGAATGCCCGGAAGAGAATTATCGTGGCCGGCCCACATGTCACGCGTATCGTAAAGCGCCAAAGAAAATAACGTGAACGCACACAGGCCGAGAAGGGCAAAGAGGTCAAATCACAATCCATTAAGTTCAGTCCTCGTGGACCCAAAGACAGGACCATGCCCCACTTTCTTAGACTTGCCCCCCATCTTCACGTGAAAACGTAATTTTCCTTATTCATTCATAAACTCTCGAAAGCACAAACGGCAAGCCAACGGAAAACAAATAAGAAATTATTTCATAATTTAGCCCACACATTTCAAAGAACGTGCATTAGGCTTAAAATATCCATTGATCAGTACGTGTGATTTTTTTTTGTCTCAGAAACATGTGATGTGAATCGTGTTATAAGATTTTTCGTCGTACGTAGTGGAATGATTACATCCATTATTGATTTGAGTCGAACAAGCATTGGAGCATCTGGTTATTAATATCACTAACACGATAGTCTGTCTATCTTCTTCTTTTTTTTTCCAAGTCCAATGACATGTGATGATTTCAATAACTTATCACTTACTGATACATGTACATATCCATTTTAAATCCAATACTTTTATTTTGAAAACATAATAAACAGATCAAAATTGAGCCCCTAAAAATCAATAGAATAATCAAATATTAAATACTAGAATGAGGCAATGGGCTCTAAAGAAACAAAAAAAAAAAGGTTATAAAATAGAAGATCATGTTTCCAAAATCCAATGTAACTGAATGTTAACTTACAAGGTATAGAAGAAAAAATTTCTTGCTACTGTTTTTTAAGCGCTAATAAGTCTAAGGAAGACAAGTTCTCAAGTTGTACACATACGTATTCATTTACCTCTCCGTCCCTCAGACAAAAGATAGAGAGAATAGTTAAAAACGACCCCATAAGCTCTTCAATAATCAATTCCAACCCTTCAAATCCATTCATGGACCTCACTTTTGGTCCCGTTTCAAAAGTTGTTTAAACCATAAAGCAGACATCTTGGGGTATCTCTTCAAATCCTTGTAATCAACGTACAAAATTCCAAACCTGCGCAAAAAAAATCATTATAGAACATACATACTTACATTTTCTCAGAAAAAATCATATACACAATATAGATTTGTTAGTTAATTCAGCACCTTGAAGTATATCCTGATAACCATTCGAAATTATCTAGCAACGACCACGCAAAATATCCAGTTACATTGGATCCATCGTCTACTGCATTCTTAAGTTGCGCTAAGTAGTCTTTATAATACTTGACTCTCGTTGTGTCACTTAGTCCTTGAGCTAGGGTAGTGTTCCCCGGATCATCCATACCTATAAAGGTTACATTCAGATTTTAACACTCATATAAACCTTAGAAATATAACAAAGAAAGAATTAACCAAAGATTTTATTGTTAGAGTACCGTTTTCGGAGAGAATCATAGTTGGGTTGCCATAACGTTCCTTAATGTACATCAAGGCCTTGTACATTCCCCATGGTACGCTGTATAACCATTCCGAATGTGCCTATATAAAATTAGATCAATTCATAATCAAACACTAAGTAATTAAAGAAAGTTAACAAGAAGTTATATAAATCTCACCCTTGGACCAATTGGTGTCCCATTCTTTGCAACTGCATGTGTATAGATTAAGATTTCTCAGTATGCACTTGATTTATAATATGCTTCACATTGATATTGTCACACTCCAATTCCATAAGGACGAACCAGCCTTATCACCGGTCCAATTCAAGAGGATTTTTCTCACGGTAAATATTTTACTTTTCAAACAATCGGACAAAATTTAGCTAGTTATATGTTCTATATGTAATCTAAACAAGATGAGATCATTCGGTGACGGATAAAAATACATAGGAACAAGAACTTACAGTTAAAAGCGACATTCCAATCTTGTTGATAACCCAAATCCTTAGGTGTGTTGGATATTTTAGGATCAGACATGAAATAAGTCGTGTATTGGTTTATCCCCACGAAATCTATGGAACCTTTCACTATTTTCACTTCTTCGTCGGTGAATTTTGGAAGCCTCTCTTTCACGATGTTTTGCATCGTATTTGGGTACTCTCCATACACTATTGGGTGGATAAACCTTCAAACATTATCCCCAAACAAAAGATCTTCTTAAAATTTTAATGGTAAAATATGAGTTTTAGATGTCCAGAAGTTTGAACCTTTACCATCCAACATGGAAGTCTCTTGCTCTTTGAGAAGCGTCATTGTCTGCTTCACTACTCGTAAGTGGCTCGAACCAAACAAAATCCAGTAGAATCCCAATCCTTCCCTTTTGTTTCTCCTGATAATTTATCGGTTCGATCTTTAGTAATCATTTACGTATTTAAGATCATACAAACAACTTGAAGGAGCATATAAGGTTATTACATTACCTGATAATTTTGGCGGTATCTCTGGACGGCTGCTGCGTGTGCCAAGATAAGGTGATGAGCAACAATGTATGGCTCGGTCGCAGAGTTTCCTTCAGTGCAATTTCCAAATGCTTTAGAGCATCTACCCGGCGCAAAAATGCCATTATCATAACCTAGAGCAGCTACTACACGCGGCTCATTAAACGTCATCCAGTTCTTCACTCTATCCCCAAATGCCTTGAAACAAAACTCTGCGTAATCCGCAAAATCGTCCCTGTAAATTGTCTCCTTATATTATATCAAAAGGTTGTAACTTTTGAGGATTTTGCAGTAGGAAACGAATGAAAAAAGGATAGTTAAAGGTTGGTGCTTACACTACTTGTTTACTAAGCAGGCCTTGATACTTTTGTTCCAAGGCTAGAGGAAGATCGTAGTGGTACAGATTCGCATACGGTGTAATCCCTAAGAATTATATTATATTCATAAGACAGTTAATTATCAAATCAAGTGTCTATGAAAGTATTATGAATTAATACCTTTTTGTATCAAGTAATCGATCAATCTGTTGTAATAAGCAACTCCATTCCAGTTGACTTTACCGGTTCCCTCTGCATTCATAAGCTTGAAGTTATGAACCAATCTTAAAAACAAACAATGTGATTGTCTTTATATATTATACAGTAATAATACCAGGAAATATTCTGGACCATGAAATGGAAAATCTGTAAGCATCGAAGTTCAGGTTCTGCATCAAATCTATGTCTTCCTGAAATGTGATTATAATGAACATTGAACACCAGAGTATATTAGATAAACATTCTGATATAACCAAAAATATATATACATCAAAGAATCGATTAAAAAAGATTAGTAACAAGTAGGACCTTGTAACGGTGATACTGGTCCACTGTTATCTCAGCCGTGGCATTGTTGGCAATCTTACCTGTTTTTGTTTACAACGGCAGAAAAAAAAAGAAAGAAATGAAAATGATTTTTAATTAATCAGCTTAGATTGATAATGAAATTAACCAGGAATTTTGACGAAGGCATCCCAGATGCTTGGACCACGACCGTCTTGGCGGGTCTCGCCTTCGACCTGATATGCTGACGTGGCGGTTCCGAACAAGAATCCCTCTGGAAAACTCTGTCTGTTAAGATCGCCGGTTTCCATTGGCACACCGTCTCCGGACGGCGAAGATTCGCCGGAGCGGGAAACAGAGAGGAGGAAGAGAAAAAGAAACATAAGAGGCCACTATAAGGGACAGAATGTGACTGAATTATGAGCGAGGATCAATGTGGGTCTTGAGGCTTAGAATAATTAATAAGTGAGATTAGTTCTCATTTTTTGTTAGTAAGGTTAATTAACTATTTGATCAGATAAATTAATTGAAAATTCTTCTCTGTTTTTTTTCTTTTAAAAACGATATCCTAATTTCATCCAAAAAAAAAAAAAAAATCTACAATATCTTAATTACTCAGTTGACAAACTTTGCATAAGAGATTTAATGGTAAAAGTGTAAGGGACATTTGAGGATATCAAGTTAAGTAAGAAAAACAAAAGTAAACAAATATTATAGAGCCCAAAATCACTGAGAAAGCACAATCTCAAGTCCCATTCTCTAAATGAAAAAAATCTGACCCAAGATATCACTCAATTTCAGACAAAAACAGAGATTTCATTTTGACAAAAGATATGCAGACAAAGAGACACGCACACATTAACACAGCCACGGCCAAACGGAGATCCAGAGCCTTCAAAAGTAGTAGAAGCTTTCCAAAGAGACCAGAGCGAACTTGTACAGAGATCTTTATAATTTACCTCAACTCTTATTGCGGAGTTAAGCTCCAGACGCGGATACAAGCATCTTCACCAGAGCTCACAACATGGGAATCATCAGCGAAACCCAGACCATAAACTCCACCTAAGTGAGCTCCTTTTATGGTCATGCGTGAAGAAGCAGGTTTTTCCACTTCATACACAATCACACAGGTGTCCAAGGATCCTGTAGCAACCATACTGCTGTTTGGAGACCAAGCTAAGCAGTTTATGCGGGCGCTATGGTACAACATGTTCTTGAGTTTCATCTGTTATAAGAGAGAGACGATATAAGATCAGTGTTTGCGTTCGAGATTCATGGACAGGTTTTCTAAATCATCTTAGTTACCTCTCTGGAGACTCTGTCCCAAACAACTGCTTCTCTGTTCAAATCAGCTGATGCAAACATAGAGCAATCCGGAGAGTAACGTATGACACTGATGGCACCTCTGTGTTTCTCGAGAACTGCTTCCTCGGTGAGGGAGTCGCCATTAATAGAATACAGATGGAGTTTACCGTTTTCGCCACCAATGATGGCTTCGGTTCCATCAGGTGTTACTGCCAAAGCAGTGACAGTGAACCCAAGGTTGATGGTTGACACTACTTTCCCACCACGGAGAAACACAACTCCTGACTCAAAGGTCACCAGAAGGAGATCGGGTGAGAGTGGTGCAAGGCTTAGATCTTTTGGTTGATTTCCAATGTCGATAGACTCTTCATTTGTGCATTGATCGTCTTGATAGGAAATCCTGGATATCTGAATAAGTATCACATAGTGAAAGAACAAGAGTTAGTTGCTTCAGTAATCATTATGCTTATAACAATTATAAATAAGCAATTAGTCGCTCCTAGTCCCACAAGGTAAAGACCATTTGGTCTTTCAGTGATGGCTCTTTTAAATTCTCTAAACCACAAGATTATTAGTATATTCATCCAGTGTAAATGGCCTATTTTGGTCTTTAGTATTGTCAATATTCCAGAGAAAAAAAAACATCCCATTCACTTATTTCATCCTTACATTCATTCCCCTAAACGCCAAAGTCAGATCACTGCAGAATTCAAGGTGACAGACTGACAGTCCATGTGAAAAAAATTAAAGGCTGAACCAATTTACCTTATTGTCATATCCAGAGGTCACGATCTCTTCTTCATGAGCAGCAAAGCACTTTATTTGAGAGTTTTGTGCCCGCTGCAATTTACCACAAAAACCACGGCCTAGCATCCATTTACATATCAGACCATCATAACTACCGGATAATATGTAGTCAGCGTTTCCTTTGAGCACAGCTAAGGAAGAGACATTCTTCATGTGCCCCGAAAACTGAAATGGGGATTTATCAAGATCGGTTGCTGAGAATATGCTGATTGTACCACCTAGAGAAACAGTGACAATATGATCGTTCTGCCACAGACACCCAACAAGCATATCGTCCACTCCACCTGATGATCCAGGACAATTCAATGTCGTCTTCAATGTTCCGCTACCGTCTTCTGACATATCCCATATTTTGGCTGACTTGTCTGCAGAAACAGTGAGGACCTGGTTGATGATTCAAACATATTCAACATGTAAGTACAGGCATAGCATCAACCATGATGAATCAAGAATTAAAAGATAAGAGATTCTCTCATTAAGTCTTCATATATACACCCAAAACTCTAGACAACAATTAGAGCTCATGTGTATATTACATACTGCAGCGGGTCAGACCAATTCATTTCATATCCTTTTCTAATAGACCCTTTTAAAGCCTAATGTAGTTTGAGTCTAATATGACGGTATCAGACAAGAATTGAGAATACAGTTCAACAAACTGACATAACTTAGTACCTGTTTACCATCAGGACTCCAGCTAACTGCATAGATGCTACCTTTGTGTCCATCGTCAGATGAGAGTTCTCCCAGTTTCTCACAAGTCTTTCCATCATATATGATTCCCTTTTTATCTGAACTTACAGTAATGAACTTACTTCCATCTGGTGCAAACCTCACACAGTTGACAAAGTTGGAATGCTCTCTGTCAACCAACAAACAAGAAACTCGTAAACAATTCAGAAACACACAAGCAAGAAATTGAACAGATACAGAAAGTATATTCAATCTTTAAAGAAAAGGAGCACGTGTAGTTGAATATCTAACCTGCTTGAGAGCTTGAACTTAAAAGGAGGACCTTCGTAAAAGTTCACAAGAAAATCTTCCCCACAAGTTACAATACGGAACGGTCTAGTTGGCTTGAAAGCACAGCTAAGAACTCGCCTAGAATGTCCATCAAACTCTCCCACATTTGATCCTGAATCCCACCTAATACATGTAAACATTTCGTTAAGCATCAAGATGAGCCAATAATTCAGCAAAATTGTGACTACGAAAAGAATGATCAGTTCAATGTGATTGATAAGCTGAGATTCGATCCGAAAAACAAATTCAATCAACACCAGCAGGAACACAAAATCTAATAGTCCGATCAATCAAAGTCAACACATTTCAGTCCATTGAGCTAAGCACGAAAAAAATCAAATAAAAATGGGTATGCGATGATAATAGTACTCACATGAAAGCACGAACAAGAGATTTGCCTTTGCCATCACCAGAAGCAACGATCCTCATCCCATCAGCTGACCACTGAAGATCATCGATCCGACCAGCCAAAACCTTAAACTCTTTCTTCAACACATGATCGTTGTGAGTCCCCCAGATTCTAACAGTCCCCGACACATCACCCGACGCGATCCACTCACCGTTCGGGGAGTATCGCGCCACAGTAGCTGGGTAAGCATGCTCGCCATAGATAGAGACCTTTAAGGGATTGTTGAGGTCGAGAATCACGACGGATCGACCATTTGTGTAGAGGATTGTGTCGGACTTGGGATCACCGGAGATCAAGATTCCTCGACCTCTCTCCGTCGATGGAACGCAAGCATAGGTTTCGGAAAGCTCCATCGAAATCGAGGACTTCAAAAAGAGAGATTTTTCGAGTGGTTTTTGGGTTTACGGGAAGAAAGAGACCAACGCAGACGAAGAAAAGCGAAGGACGGTTTTGAGTCTTTTTGACATTAGCTGTTAATCATTTTTTATTCTTTTAATTAAAAAGATTATGTAATAATAATCATTGTTGCAACATTCACTTCTCTGGCACAAACTGATTATTATAGTTTGCTAACTCGTATAATGGATAAAACCAAAAATATGTAATTAGAGTTGAGAGACAAGATAAGAATAGTGGATTCAAATTTGTGGACAGAAAACAATCTGAACACAATTTAATCATACGTAGTTAATGCAAATAGTCTAGCAACGATGAAATATATTAAACTTATGTTCTTGGGCTACATACAGATTAAGAGGTCTAAGAATTGCACCAAGTGATTTTACAATTAAAGGAATAAACTATGGTGAAACCAAACGATTTTCTGAAATTCCCCATTGTACAATGAAAACACATATAAAGCACTGATAAAACATGAATCATGCATGAACGATTTTTTAAAATTCTTATACTATTTATTGAAGAGAAATGAGTTAAACAAAACTGATTTCTCTCTATCATTTTCATCTGAATTGTTTCCATTATATTCTTATCTATTAATTCCTCTAATGCTTACCATTTGTTTTTCTTTATAATGTTTTCCATTTGGATGAGTAATTTATATTTTTCAGAAGTTAATTATTAGTAATTTATATATCTTCCAAAAAGAGGTAAAAATGAGGCCCATGGGCTACTTATTTGAGCTCAACCCAGCTGTATCTACATTAATGCCAACTGAATGGATCGCTAACAGTTGCATCGGCTCAATGCCCAACAGAATGAATCGCTAACTGAATAAAATCATAAATCGCTAACAGTTGCATCGGCGCATTATATAGTGTAACGTAGTAAATACACGACCACACAAGTGTTATGAAATATCTTTTTATTAAAGGAAAATCTAACGTACGAACGGAAGAATTTGATTATTCAATGAAATAGTTATACAACTGTATATGAAAATAAAATATCAGTCATGGGGCTTTATTATTACATATCTTGGTCGCATTATCATTTCATATAATATAAAATATAATATATGAATGTGTGTATTATATAGCTTCCGTGGTTAGAGAGAAGATAAGGAAACATTAGAACAAAGCTGTCACAAGTCTCTCTGTCTCTCTCAAACCAGCCACACCACCTCGTCCCCATCACTCACATGCCTCTCTCTATTATTCTTCTCCTCCAAAAATTATATTATTTTGATGTTGATTGCACTCATATAATTTGATATGACAAGAAAATATAGTTGAAATTTTGAAATTGTAAATTGCAATTTCAATAATTTAATTGACAAAGACAATACGATTTTTTGATGTAAATGTTAAAGAACATGGCTACAACAACAACGACGACAACAAAAAACTAATTTACAAAGACAGAACCAAGCCATCTCTCTCTCTATCTGAATTTCATTTCTCTCGACCAATCACGTAATGCCACGTTGCCAACGTCACAATCAAATCCAACCACGATGTACCACGCCAGCGTAAGTCACCACGACCTTACTAAGACTAATGTGATGACGCTGTAAAGTAAGAAGTGGACCAAGTGGTACGGATACTGAAGTGAAGTTGACGAGCCGTTGGAGAATTCGGAAGAGTCAACGGCTAAAGGCATGCCGTCGCTGCCGAGAGCACAGGACCGTGGCTCGCCACCTTGGTTGAGCATGACAGCTCGGAGGACGGAAGTGACAGTGGGGAAGTAAGCCGTACGGTTCTTAGCGAGAAGCCAAGTAAGACCCATGAGGACACAATCTTTGTTGTGCATCTTCGCCGTTCTATTTCGGTCTTCCTTTGAAGGGTTTCTTGTCCCTGAAGTTTTCTTTGGGTTTAGCTGCAAAAAGAAGCACAAGTATTTAATTGTTTTGATTAGGGTTTGTTGCTCTTGACTAAAGTAATGATTGAGGATTTTAGAAAGTAGAAAGGTGGACACTAGTGGCTACTAAGCTTTTAGTTATGGTGGGTTGGTGATTAAGATGCAGAAGAATGAAATCATATGATGGAAGACAAATATGGCGCGTGGAGAATTCTGTAAGCGCGTAGATAGTTGTGTCAGAGTGTCAGATAGAAAAAGAACAAAAAGCTAAAGAACAAAACTTTTCCCAAATTACCATTCGCCATGGATGATAGACAGATCAGCAAGAATCCTAGAATACATAATTCCAAATCTACATAATTACCACTCATTCATATGTACTAAAACCCTAGTGTTTAGACTCCAAAGAAAGATCACTAAAGGGTCAAGCTAAGTCATTACCTTTGGACCATACCTTAAATAGTTAACTAGTCCATCCATAATCTATTCCTTACTACTAATCCAAAACATAGTCTAAATCAGTATATCCCAAAACATTGTCTAAATCAGTACATCTGAACAAAATCCATGAGCTAAAACACCAATAACAGTAAAGGGTATCAAAAGTTATCTAAAGTTTACTAGATTTGTCTGGAACATACATTTTTCTTTTTTCTTCTAATTCTACTCAAAAACCAACCTAATTCCATTTGAACTCATTGTGAATCACCAACCTTATAGAGGCTGTTCAAGCACTTGTTGCAACCAAGTAGAGGAGAGAATCTATGAGCATTGTTGTGGTTAGCACTCAAACAATCAGTCTCTAATCGATGAACCCTCTCGTCTCCAACGAGCTTGCCTTCTTCGTCCACTCTAAAAGCCTCTGAACAGCTCAACGGATGCAATCTGATTCCACAGTAGCAGTAAACGACGTCGCACGTCTCGTTCGGTCTCACTAGCTCAATCCCTCTCTGCCTCAGCGATTTCCCCAATCCGTCGACGCAAGTCTCCGAGTCATCGGGAAGCAAAGGCATGTCTTCTTCCGCCGTCGCAGAGGATGCGTTTCTGGCGGCGGCGGAAATCGAACGGCTCAGAGCAGTCGTTGAGTAAGCAGAGTAGAGCCACGCGCCTAGCACGGGGCAACATCGTCCCTTGTGAAGCTTTTTGCCACTGCAAGCTGATTTGATTCCGTGGAAGAGGTCTTCTGGTAAATCGAGTGGGCAGCCGGAGAAATCGGATTGCTCCGGGAATGCGGGTATGGTTGCGGGTGGGGATGATTTGACCCGGAATGGCTGCACGGTGATTGGGTCTGGGTTTTGTGACGGGTTTGATGAAACGGGTGATAGAATGGTGAAGAAGAAGATGATGATGATGATGAGGGGAATGGAAGAAGGCGCGTGTTGGAACATCGCCGGAACAATGGAGACAGAGTAATTGAGAGAGAGAGAGACAAAGAAAGAGTGAGAGAGTGGAAGAGATGTGTAATAAAATATCACAATTGGGATCTCCATATATATATATATATATATACCAATTTAATACACTTCTAGTATTTAGTATTTTAAATGTTTTTTTGAATAATTTTTCTATGGACTGGTGAAAGAAAAAGGGATGATTTTAGTACTTTTGCATATGTATATGAATGTATGTGATAATTTGTTCATCAAACATTCTTGTGAACTTGGTCTGTCCAAAGTTATTAACTGTCAAACAATTTCTGATGCCTGTTGTTATTGATTGGGGTATTTCTATTTTTTTTTTTTTTCAATGTCAATGTGTATGATAATAATTTACAGATGTTTTAAATCGTAATCCATGCAATCCTTGGTAAATTAGTTTAGGAATTTGCAAGAAACATTGAGGTGGTGAACTTTTTTTTTTTTTTTTATTTGATAGAAAGAGTAATGGTCTAACCTTAATGAGTTGAATCTTTATTATATGTGAATCACGGGTCGGGGACGATTATTCTTCGCATTGAAACTTGAAAGACCACAGGGGTGAGTGGTGTGGTGGTGACTGATCGACAGCTTCACTGTCTTTATTTATAATTCCAATACATCAGAGCTTGGAAGGATTCTTTTAGTTTATACTCTATCATATACTCCTGTACTTTAATTTAGTGTGTTTTTTTTTAATTTAAAAACCTTAACCTCAATCAAATTAGCAGTACCCGATTTTATGAACAACCTATCAATTATATTAAAATAGCATGGTTTTGTCTCCTAATGCACATAAACTTTTTCGTTAGCTGACAAAAAATATAATTAATTTTTTCGCGAATCAAATGAAAGAACGATGCAGTTTTTCAATAACTGTACAAATAAATTTGTGAAATAAATTTTACTACGTTTATAGTTAGCTGTTTTGTCATTTTTAATTAAACTTTTGAGGTGTATATACTTTACTCTTACTTCCATGGAAAAAGAATTTTTTTTTTTTTAATATTATATCTTTACTCGTCTTGTTTTTATGAAAAAGAAATTCTACCCTTAGGCCTTAGTTATCTTTTTTTTTGGGTCTAAGAAGGCCTTCGTTACCTTATCTCAAAAGAAAAAGGACTCTAACTGCTTTCTCATTCCCAGGGGTGTGTTTCTTGTCCAATTAAAATCGGATGGTCATAGAAATTTACTTTTTTGATCATCCATTTTCTCACAAAATACTCTTGTTGGATAGTAAAAAGGAAAAAGAAGGAATTATGTGGAGCTCCATGTTAAAAAGGTAACGTCAGGCACGCGAATGGTTGTAGTGAAAGCTGCTTCTAATCTAAAAACATTACCAACCCTTTTTTGGGAACGCCATAACAAATAACGTAAGATGGATTTTATTTTATTTCCCATCACAAAATCCTCAACTTACATCACAAGGCCAATAGAAGATTACTAATAGAGCTGCAGATTGTCGATTAATAAAACTCACTGTATTCAAATTTGATATCAAAATAAACTTAATTCAGTTACTTTTTGATAGACTATTATAGAGAAAACGATGAAACTAATATTAACATTATTGTATTGTGGATTACTTTAAAGTTGATATTTATTATATATGTACAGCTCCTAACAGTATTTTTCACCAGCTCTAAAGCTATTAGTAAACCAAAAGAGAACAAAGAAAAAGCAAATGAGACGACCAAAAAGAAGAAAATCAACAGTAAATCAAAATGATTTTATATCATTTGAGGATGAAGTGATCATCATACACACATACTATAATATATGGTTAGCCTTAGGCATATATGGGTCAACAAGATGTATTTAACACACAAACTTCAACTACGTCTGATAAGCTCACATACTACTTAAAACATAAATCCAGGGGTTAACGTGTAATCAAGCCAAACGTCTGGGGGTATTTCCACAATTCTTCATATATTATCCTCCATCCATTAGTAGTAATACAACTCGAATTGGTGGGCAAATTGAAGACAATGAAGGTTAAGTTGTTTTGTTCATAACTCATGTCTCTCAGTATCTATCAAGATTAGCTCGTAATTGTCTCAAGTACAGAACCAGAGAGACATACCATTTCTTCTTTCTCCTTCTTCTTTGTGAGAGATTGTGTATAAGAATTGTAGAATCAGCCGTCTACTGTTAGCAACAAGTTTCACTCCCCAATATCTGAATTAAGTGTGGAGAGCCGCAACCTTTTGAGACAAAGCATCAACCGTATCATTGTTCGATTCTCCGTGCTGCAAAAAAGAAAAATGTGATGAACAAGTGTATACAAACTCATACTATACATGTAGATATCTAATGCTTCTTGATTTTTACCTCGGAGTTGTTTCTTTGTTTTACTCCAATGCATTTAGATGCACTGATGCTGGCACTTTTTAGCAAGCTGCGAGCACTGTAACCTGTCTGGTTCGACCCATTACTGTAGTCTGAGCCCTCGTGTTGTGAATTTGGAGGGCTTTCGAGGGTTGTCGCTAAAGAAGCCGTGGATCTGCTCTCGATAGCATGATTATGTGATCCATTCTCTTCCTTAGGAGCAGGGACTCTCTCTCTGAAATATAGAAAGGTACCAACACAACACAAGGGAATGTATGAGATGATGCAAACTTTATAAGAATCGGCAAAACCTGACCACTTTCGAATCAGTTTTACTGACAAACCAACAAAAGAAATCGTATACCTAGGCAAGGAAGCGTGTTGGCGTTGAAGAGGAGAGCTTCTCTCACCTTTACCGTAATGTTCCTCAAGATGTGCAAATTGTCTCTTAAACCGATCAACACCACTGCATTTTCATTTGAATTACAAATTTTTTATCATACTTCTCATAATTCGTAGTAAATATTGAATACAGACTGTAAATGTTATAATCTACCTTGGGTACATGAAGCTAGTCTGTTCTCCACCTCGAAGATATTCTTGCAGCATCTGAGGATGATACTCTAATATCTGCATTGTTTCACAATCAAGTTTTGTAAGAACTACTATTAACCGATGGATAAGGGCAAAAAAAGAAGAAGATTCATTTTGCCATAGTTCAAGTTTAATGAAACAAAAACAGTACGAGATTGGCGTACCTCTCTATAGATCAATTCTCTCACATCTTCTTTCGTTATCTTCCTTCTTTCAAACTCAAACTCTAGTTTTGGAATCGGTTGAGTAGATGGTTCCCGATCCACATTTGCCAGACCATAGAAGTACGGATCTGCCAGTGCCTGTATACACGCACACACACACACATTTATATATAAATATTTCCTTGTCTGAGAGCGATTGAAACTGCTCTGAAACTTTGAAATGCAAACGCTAGAAAAAAAAGAAAAAAAAAACTAGTATAGAGGAGCTTTACCTCTTCAGCAGTGGGACGGTCTTTGGGATCAAATGCAAGAAGACGGTGCAGCAAGCGAAGGGCCAGAGGGTCTACATGAGGAAATTTGTGAGTGAATGGAACTGGCGGTTTTCTTCTCATATTGCCGAGATATCTCCTCGCCTTCTCATTACGAATCTGCAACCAAAAAATACACTGATCATCATTACAGGAAATAGAAAACTGGTCCAATCCTGGTCTAGTAATGTTATAACACCAATATTCTCATTTTTGTGGGACACAGACTTACATGAGCTTCCTACGTATTAATATGAATCTAACCCAAGCTTAGCCTAAACTACTTGCCACAAAAACTTGGCTGGAAGTACTACTAACCAAATAGTCATGCTTTATATGTCTTTTAACTCATATGTCATATGACAGCAAAGAAACTCCAAAACTCCGGCAGCCAAATAAATAGTAGCAAACAAAAATAGATGAACTTTCCAAACTGACCCTTGAAATAGCTTCGGGAGGAGGAGTACCGAGCAAATCAGTCATAATATCCAATTGGTGCACCACGTTTTTCCCAGGAAACAATGGCTTCCCAGTGAGCATTTCTGCAAATATGCATCCTATGCTCCATATATCAATGGCAGGAGTATACTGCAGCAAAGAGAGAGAGAAAAAAAAAATCGATTCAACCCTCAAATAGTGATGTCATAATATGTGAAACAGACGATTTATGCAAAAATAAAAGTGGAGAACTGGATTTTACTCTGGAGAAGAAAGAGCCACAAAGTTCTGGTGCGCGGTACCATCTTGTAGCAACATAGTCCTGCAAAGAAGCGAAAACCATTTGATCAGGCTTCAAGCATTAGAGCATAAAAAATGGAAACTTATGATTTCAGTCTGTAGCATACAGTCCAGAATATAGCTGAAGGTGCATCATTAAACGACACTCGAGCAAGCCCAAAGTCGCAAATCTTCAACTTGCAATCAGAGTTGGCTAGAATATTTTTAGGCTTCAAATCACGATGAAACACATTGGCTGCAAAGCAAAAAGATTTCCTTCAGGTTTAGTGGAAAAGCAATAATGGACAAAATGGGGCAATGGAAACACGAGTTTCTCTATCCAAGGTACTTGCCTGTGTGTATAAACTTCAAACCACGAAGAAGTTGGTAAAGGAAAAACTGGTAATGCTCAGGTGTAAGATCATCGTTTGCCTTGATAACTTGGTGAAGATCTGATTCCATCAGCTCGAAAACCACATAAATGTCTCTGAACTCACGGCGTGAAGGAGGAAGCATTACGTGCTTTATCTCCACTATATCAGGATGCCGGAGCAACCTGAGAAGCTTGATCTCTCTTAGAATCCGCGTTGCATCAGAGACGTGCTCAAATACATCATTGATTTTCTTAATGGCAACCTTTTCGCCTGTATGTGTGTCGATTGCAGATGCCACAACCCCGTAACTTCCTTTCCCTATAACTTCTTGAATTTGGTATCGGCTGGCTTCACCATACTCTGTAAAGAACTCAGTCTCCAGTGACACCTGTAATTGTACAAACATGACAGCATCAAATACTTATTCATAATTTAGAATAAAAAGAAAAGGTATTTTGCCTAGCTCTCCAAATTCTACAGATTGTATGCATCTTTTATACATGTATAAGGTTAGCATAGATTCAGGATGAGACTAGAGGGAATCAAAAGCCAAGTCAGAGGCTAGGCAAGGGAAACATAATCAATAAGAAACCAAATCAACAGTGTAGCATTTCTACTAGTCCTCCATGTTCTTCAGATCACATATATAAGGTGCCATAGATTCAGATCAGACAAAATGGCATTAAAAGCCAATTCAGAAGTGAGGCAAAGGAAGCATAAACATGAAGCAACCAAATCCACAATGTAGAATTTTTCTCACAGCATAAAAGTATTAGCATCTAAGACAATAGATGACAATTTCATAAGTAAATTCATAACAAAGATCCAAGTGATCAGAGGGTGCTTGCATTTTCCACCATTTCTAAGCAAACAAACACCATGAATAATTGGATAAGAATCCCAAAATGTTACCATATTCAATCTAATAGCTGAAACCCAGTAATTAAAAAGATGGTTTGCTACAGTTCCTTCCAATGTAGTTGGAGAAATTAGACAAAAACTCATAATCACAAAAAGAAAAAGCAAAAAAAAACTGTGAGGTCCCAAAAATGAATTTTGAATCTGAAGAAATGAAACGACAGATCCATGCGAGCAATACCTACAACATTCATAAGAATTGATTTTCAAACGAAAATTAGAAAAAAAACGAACCTTCTTATGAGGATCCATGAGAATGTAATTCCTTCTTGGAACCCTAATGCACTTCAAACCAGACAACTCAAAATCCTTAACAAGGGCGAATCTTCTCGTTTCCTCTTCTGCTCTTTTCTCTTTTGCTCCTTCTTCTTCTTCTTCTTCCTCCTCCTCTTCTTCTTCTTCTTCGTGATTTCTGTAAATAGTTGTGAGCTGAGACCGTAAATTGGTGACAGATAATCGATCACTTGTGGAACCAGAGTAACGAGAGCTGCTGTTATTGGTCAGATGATTAGAAGCATTCCGAGAATGAGGATGATTATTAACGTTGGTGCTGTGACTAGCACCCATCAAACACCTCCACCACCACTTTTTTTTTTCTTTCTTAAAACTAATTATAATTAACAATAATTATTATTATCATCGATTGACAATAATAATTATTATTAGTAAATGTTTTTCAAGTAGTCTTCGAACGAATCTCTCAGGTATGGCGTGCTTCTCTCTTTCGAATTCGACTCGCCATTATTTATTTACTTTTGCTGTTTGGTTCTCTTGTCCGAAGGATGCGGAAGGAAGAAGAAGAGGACGAAGGTGAAAGGGTTTTGGCACGTGCGCCGCACGTGAAGCGTGTGTATGTTACTCTTTTTTTTAAAAAGGGCATGTTTGACTATTTACGTTGCTTTTTAATTTTTTAATAACTTCATTCACATGGCTGTTTTTTTCGTCTCGTCGTTTTCATAATTTCGCTTTATGATATAACAACTAAAACACACCGTCGATTGAATTTAGTGATTTTTTTTAACTTGCGTCCGTGACCTAACCATATTAGGAAAAATTAGGCTAACAAATTAACAAATCGAATATATCTATTTTTGATAAGGACTGTATAATGTTAAATTCAAAAAGCATGTTTGAGTAGAGGAAAAGAAAAATGGTGGTGGTGGCCTGGTGGGTGGGGCCAATGTCTTCTGCTCTGTAACTCTTCTAATGCACGTCTCCGGTCGTGAGTTGAGGACCCAAATAAGCAAAAAAAAAAAAAAAAAAACAATTTATTTTAAAATCGAGACAAAATGGATCATCAAAAATGAAATCATTAACATTGATTATTGTGAGCACATATAGGCCCATCGTATGTTAAGGTCCATTACATAAGTAAACCTTGTATTGAAGTCTGATAATTCGGCCCGTTCACATTAAATAGGTTGTGCCCGTTGTGGTACAATTCGATTTCTTGTACAACCAATCAACCATTTTACAAGGGTACCGTCACTTTTTATTGTTTCAGTTGTAACACCATTTTGATACCGCCTTGCTCTATGAAAGTGGTGGATTTGTAACTTTTAATAGTTAGTCGTACACTCTTTACCGATGCTGAAAATGTTATTTCAAAACCAGATGAAAACAATATTTATGGTCGATCAGGGTCGGGTTCGGGGACAGGATCCTATAGCCGGATATTACCTGCACCAATGTAGTCACTTGTTTTCCAATCAAACAATCATCTATAATGTATATAGATATATATGTAGGGCACTGGATAAAATGTTCAGAGAGTTGAGCCATTGTTACAAAGTAAGCAACATCAATCTGTAAGTTTCTTTTTATTACCATTGATAATTATTTAGTAACGAATAAAACAGTTTGTAAAACTGTTATTCTGTGTCTAGTGTGATCAATCATTTGCAGAAAACTACGGAAGCAAAATGGTTTTGTTCATTTCAAGTGTTATCGAGTCTGTTCATCACAGTAAGAATTTTCACATTAATTATTTCTCTTTCCCACACAAAAGTTGCGAAGCTAAATGAGTGAAGGTAAGATTCCTAACTTGTAAAATTTAGCCTTCGAATAAATCCACATAATGTTTGTTCAAAGAGTAACCAGTGACCATCATCAGAAGATGAATAAACCGGACTAAACCATAATTATTACATCATACATGGAGGATCACGTAACATGGCATGATACAGCTTTAGATGACCAAGTCGTTGTGTGAGATTACAAATGCATATAATTTTCTAGTCTTTGTTTAGTTTCTTATTGTATTGAGCTTGTTGTTGTGAATAGTAGGAACACGGGTTTCTAGATCTAAATTGAATATGTTGTTTTGATCAATCCTAGAAAGATCGACTATCATACTGTAGTCTTTGCAAGCAAAGCGAACCTGTTAAATCATGCTTTTTTTTTGTTCAAGATAAATTAAGAAAAACACAAAAACAAAAACCAAATATTACAACATGTAGGCAGCTAGTGGTTGTTTAGTCACCTCTTTTTCTTTTGCCTCCATCTCGCTCGATTTGAACCAAACTTGGAACGTAACTAAGAATAGCTGGCCAACATCCTACGGGCGGTGGGGTAGTATTCGCACCATAACCCACTTCCGTGACTTTATTATCCTCCTCGAGAATGAATATCTTGTCGAAGGACCTATTCTCGTCTTCCATGTCCGGATCTCTCTGAAAACACAAGGCGACTTTCTTCTCCTCGTCAAGCCAAAAAAGTATATTATCCGTAATGTAAAGATCAGGGATAATTTGAAGAAAAGGGCTCAGATACAATGCTAAGACCTTGCTCCAGGACACCACCAAAGTGGTGTCATCAATCTTATTTGTCACCCAAATCTCAGCCTTGCAGCTCTTTTTGGGCTGTAAGAACACGGAAAGTTTCTCTCCTCTAACAACGGAAAGACTCATGATTTCATACCATGGACACTGATAGGGAAGAGGCACACATATAGATGCTTTCTCTGTTGTAAAATCAAATCTGAGCAAGGACATGCCAAGATGCTCTTTTGATGTCTCCTTACCAAACCAGTAAGTATTTCCCTTCAAAGACACGCTGTGTTCAGAGTATCCAATGGTCCAGCATGGACTGATAGCAGGAATCCTCCTCCACGAATCAGAGTTAAGCTCGTAGATTTCTGTATCTTCGCCAAACATACCAAAGCACAAAATTTTGTAGCTTTTACTGCAGGACTTGTTCTTCTTCTTGTCTTGGTAGCAGTATCCAAGAAAAAAGCTTTTGGCGGTCTTGCAACGATTGCCGGTTTCGATCCACCTGGTCTGACCAGTAAAAGGGTTCCAAACCACGATTTTAGATCCGTACTCAGGGGTGCCATTGTGGGTGCATAACAATAAGCCGTCGCAGTGAAAGGCCTGATCTATATCGAATTGACGTTTATTATTAAAATCCGGATCTGGTAGGCTAAGCTCTCTTCTTAACTCTACAGATGGAACTTCTCCATGGAGATTGACGCTCATCTGTTGAATCCTGTAATTCTCTGTCACCATGAGAAAAAGAAACTCCTTTGCGGCTTTCTCACTGTGCTCTCTTGCGAATCTCCCATCATCTTTGAATAAACGGTTCCATCGTTTGCAAGTGGGTCGTAACCGTTTCAGGGATGTGGCCGGAACGCGGCAGAGTATCTCATCTACCAAATCCTTCAAAAGTTCCGGTATCGTCATTGATCTCCGCCGCAGCTGGCTGCCTCTCAATATAATTTTAGGTTTTTGCCTTTCCGCTTTCTTCTTCCCCGATATATCGACATAGTGGAATAGGAAATTTAACAAATTACCCCCTCATCAATCTTGGTTCCTATATTTTCTATTTCCTCTAAAGCTTATAATACTTATGAGTCTATAGTCAGCGTCAATGGATTATAATACTTATATATTTTGTGTGGATCTTTATAAGACAGAATGAACAGTGTGAGCTAAGTCTTTCATTAATTTTATTGTATGTTAAGGTCCATTACATAAGTAAACCTTATATTGAAGTCTGATAATTCGGCCCGTTAACATTAAATTAATAAGTTGTGCCCGTTGTGGTACAATTTGATTTCTTGTACAACCAATCAACCATTTTACATGGGCACCGTATCTTGTTTTTATTGTTTTAGTTGTAACATCATTTTGAATCTTTGATACCGCCTTGCTCTATGAAAGTGGTGATTTGTAACTTATAGTTGGTCGTACACTCTTTGCCAATGCTGAAAATGTTATTTCGAAACCAAATTAAAACAATATTTATGATCTATTTGTAAGCATAATATTAATATATATGAATCATAAAGAATCATTAGCGACATACTTCTCTTATTTGTCATAGTGGAGAACTGTTTTTTTAAATAAGAAGAGAACTTTTTTTTTTTTTTTTTTTTTTTTTTTTTTTTGGACCAAAAATAAGAAGAGAACTATGATCCCATTTGGTCATAGAGTTTGGTTTTGTCTCCCTTTACGTATAAAGGTTTTTTATGTGTTTTCTTCGAGATGCTACTAAACGCATATAGTAAAAAAAACATATATCTATCGTCCATAAAATAAGTATATGATTAGGATTTGTTATATTTGGTTATTAAATGATTTTAAAAAATATGAAATACAAATCGAACATTTTAATACCTGACGACTTATCAGAAGAAAAAAAAAAACCTTTTAATACAAAGCACGTAAATTTGTGGACAAGTATATTCTATATATTTGGTATAGTACAATGATTATTGTCCTAATAGTTAAGTAATTCATAAAGTAGTCATTCGCTAGTCGGTGATCGTCTTTGATCAGCCACACTTTCTTGGTTGCTCTGTTTGGCTATTGCTTGAAATTATTCGAGCACACGCACGCACACATGACACAACACAACCCACCTGAGCATATATAGATTGTACGAAAATGACATGAGTCAGGACAGGTGATATTTGAAGTTTGAACGGTGACTAGCTATGTGATTTTTATTGCGCTAAATGTATAAATATACTATACTCGCAGGCCGGTCAGATGAAACATTGGTCTCGAATTCCAAAATTTTAAGGCCTATCAACTAAACATTAATATATAGAATAATAAATTATGTTTGTTTGATTTTACACAATAACACAATACAAATTTTGAATTACTACTAACTATATATTTTTTTGCCATTTTTATTTTTGTTCTTTAAAATATCATTCACTATTTATAATTGTAACTATATCATTTAAACAAATTATGTTTGTTTGTGGTACACAACAACACAATATAATTTTGGTATTTATGACTTATTAATGATATTTTTCATTTTAAAAAATCATAATTCACCATTTATATTTTAATTACACCATTTAAATATATTATGATTATTTGTGATACACGACAACACAATAAATATTTTGCATTTAGTACTTACTAATTATATTTATTGATATTTTGATTTTTAACTATCTTTTTCCATTTATTATTTTGAATACACCGTTTATATAGATTATACTTGTTTGCGATACACGACAATACAATTAAAAAAAGTTTGCATTTAATACTTACTATTTACATTTTTTTCATAATTTGAAAATTTTAAATTATTATAATTACACCATTTAAATGGATTACGCTTGTTTGCAATACACCACAAAACCAAAAAAAAAAGCATTTAACATTACAAATTATATCTTTTATAATTTAAATTTTCTTAAAATTACTGGTAGTTATTTATTACACCATTTAAAGAGATTATGTTTGTTTGTGATATACGACAACATAATAAAAAAGTTTACGTTTAACACTTATTAATTATATATATATATATATATATTTTTTTTTTAATTTCTTAAAATTGTCGTATACTATTTATTATTTTACTTATATCATTAAAATAAATTATACTTGTTTGCGATAGACGACAATAATAAAAAAATTTGCATTTAAGACTTATTAATTACATTTATTTTGCCTCGTACATATTAATGTAATTGAAATAAGAGTTTTTTTTTATATTTATTAATTACTTTATTTTACATTACATGTTTACAATTATTGATTTTTTTATTAAACTGTTATCTTTTTTTTTTGTCAACTATCAAAATACTAAAATTTAGAAGTAATTATCATAAATTACTGTTTTAAAATAATATCTTGTGATTTTTTAAAAGAAAAATATAATTGATGTAACATTTTATTTTAAGGGCCAAAATACATATTAAATTTTTGATTATAGAAAATGATTTTTAAAGTTGACAAAAAAAAAAAGAAAATGATTTTTAAAACTAAAAATTATTTCAATGTATCAGTTGCACATGCTAAACAAACGACCTTGAACTTAATAGCAAATTGCACTCATTTGACCTCTTAACATCTACTCATCATACACCCTTTAATGGAGTTTATTGCATAGGTTACTTAATGCAACATTATTTGCTATACTTCAATTGATGCAAATTCAAAATACGAAATTCTTGTCCACAAAATTGTTTTACACTGAAAGCGAGGAGGTCTTTTAGCTAAAAAAATGAAAATTGGCGGTACTTTTTTAATTTGTTATTACATTTGGAGCGAAAATCTAGCAATATTGTAAGAGGCAAAAAAAAAAAGAAAAAAACCAAAGTAAAGAAACACAAAACATAAAATAAAAAAACAAAAATGACACGACACGTCAGCGATCCTCGTCAAAACCATCGATTAAAAACAATCAACGGTTAGAATTAATAGTAATCTCACTTCTCATCCTTTCGTCATTTTGCATCTCTCTACTCCTCCGCCTCTCTCTCTCCAACCTAACTTTATTTATTTCTCCCACAAAATTATTAATTTCACAAAAACAAAAAATCAAAAGAGCAGAGAAAAAAAAAGAAAAAAAAAGAAAAAAAACCCTAAATCTAAATCTCACCTTCCTCCTCTGTGTTTTTTTTTTTTTTTTTTTTTACTGTATCTTCTTCTCTTTGCTCTGCAAAAATGGATCCATCTCTTTCAATTTCCAGTGATCCTCATCATCCTCCTCAGTTCACACCTTTCCCTCCCTTTCCCAGCTCCAATCCTTTCATCTCCGGCGGCGTCCCTGCTCCAAATCATCATCCTTTCGGTGGACCAAATCCGTACATGAACAACAACAACAACAACCATGTCTTCCAACCGCAGCCACAAACGCAAACGCAAACGCAAACGCAAATTCCGCAACCGCCGATGATGCAGGCATCTCCACACCCTCCTTACTCTGAAGTAACTTCTCATCTTAAAGTCTCTTCCTTTATCTAAATTCAGTTAGCTTTTTTTTTTTTTTTTTTTTTCTGTTACTCAAATTTTTTTTTTAAATCTTTGTAGATGATTTGCGCGGCGATTGCTGCGTTAAACGAACCGGATGGTTCAAGCAAGATGGCAATTTCGAGATACATGGAGAGATGCCACACCGGTTTACCTGCTGCTCATGGTGCTTTGTTGACTCATCATCTCAAGACTTTGAAGAACAGTGGTGTTCTTGCTATGGTTAAGAAATCTTACAAATTCGCTGCTTCTTCTACTCCTCCTGAGAGTGTAGCTGTTGCTGCTGCTGCTGCCGCTCAAGGTCTCGATGTTCCCAGATCTGAGATTCTTCCTCCAATTAACACCGTCAACGATCCCACGTCTGCTTCTGCTTCTCAGCCTCAGAAACGAGGTCGTGGTCGTCCTCCAAAACCCAAACCTGAAGCTCCACAACAACAACAACCCATCAATGTTCAGCCTAATCAACTCCAATCTAACGGACAGCCAATCTGGGAACAGCAGCAAGCCGAATTACCTGTTGCTAAACCAGCTGAAGCTGTTCCGGTTACGGAATCGGTTAAGAGAGGACCTGGTCGTCCAAGAAAGGACGGAGCTGCTTCAGCACCAATCGTTCAAGCTTCAGTGATGGCTGGAATTATGAAACGTAGAGGTAGACCACCAGGTCGTAGAGCTGCTGGGAGACAGAGGAAGCCCAAATCCGTCTCTGCTACTGTCTCTGTGTTTCCTTATGTCGCTAATGGTGTTAGACGCAGAGGAAGGCCCAGGAGAGTTGACTCTATTAGCACCACTGTTGCTGCTCCAGAAGGTGGACAAGTTGTTGCAGCGATTGCGCCAGGGATGAAGCGTGGACGAGGACGACCACCCAAGATCGGTGGTGTTAGTGTTATGAGTAGGCTTATAAAGCCTAAGAGAGGACGAGGACGTCCCGTTGGCAGACCCAGAAAGGTAAAATTTTCAATCCCATTCTCTCTATTTGTGATCTTCAGTTTCGCAATATCTGAGGTTAGTGTGTACTGTGTATGATTTTGTTCACTGCTCCGCCGTCAATTTACAAGGATAAAGCTTCATACTTGTGTTGCAATCATTGTCGAATTAAATCAATGTCACTTTCCGCTTTTGAGCATTGTCTGTTTTCGAGTATCTAAATCTGACTAGTTTCCAGTGTTTTTATTATATTCTGTGTCCCTCACTTTTGGTTTATCCTTATTTGGTTTCTCTGTTTTATTTTTAATTTCGTTTTGGATAATTAAGACCAAGTGGTCGGTTATATATCGCTTTAGCTACGAATAATTTTATCAATTAGTGTCAACTTATCTGGCTTTATGGTTTCTCTAAGTCATAACAATTCTGTATCTTCTTTTTAAGTACTAACGTGTTCAATTGATTATAAGTTAAAAGCTTTCTTCATATAACCATTAATGTCTGTCTTGAATTTGTTCTACTTTTATATAACAATTTTATTTTCCGGTTCATGAACCTAGATTGCAACATCAGTCACGACTGGGACACAAGATTCTGGAGAACTCAAGAGAAAGTTTGATATTTTTGTAAGTCTACTTGACACTATACAGTTTGGTTGTCCTTCATCTGATTCATCTTTGGATTTAAATTTCTGATTCTGCTTTCTTATGTTTGGTTTTTTGGTCTCTTAATGATTTCAGCAAGAGAAAGTCAAGGAAATCGTGAATGTGTTGAAAGCTGGAGTTACAACCGAGAATCAAGCGGTGATGCAAGCCATAAAAGATCTGGAAGGACTAACAGTAACAGAGACAGTGACGGAGACGGCGACGGTTGAGCCACAAGCCATGGAAGAAGTGCAGCCAGAGGAGACTGCAGAACCACTCGCTGGAGCTCAAGCTGAAGCTGCTGAAACACATGGTGGAGGACAGGAACAGGAACAGGAACAGGAACAGGTACACGAACAGGGACAAGAAAGAGAAGGAGGAGAAGCACAGGCCCAGACCCAGACAGAAGCAGAGGCAATGCAAGAAGCTCTGTTCTGAAGAATAAAGATCGATAAAACAGCCTAAACATAATAGCCTTGGTGTTTGGCGTTAGGGAGGAGTGTTCTTTTAGAGTTATTTAGGTGTTGGAATCGTATCTTAAGTTTAAAAAAATATCTATAAGGAATTTTAATTTTTTGTAGGTTGTTGTCCGCATAAGAAGAAACAAAGACTTGTTAATGGTGTTGTCAGTGTGTCTCTAATCAAACATTAAGACATGGCTGTAAATTATGGATGTTTCCAGTGTTCAATGTTTTATCTCTTATATCTGTGTAGCTTTGTTTTTCAATCTTTAATTCTCATCTGCTTGGAGCGTTGCCTATATTAGTTTTAGGAGATTTAATCTTAATTTCAGATTATTGTCGTTAGTATGTATATCTATCTATTCCATGTCTTGTGCACATCAAACCATTAGTTCAAAAAGCTGTTCACTTGGAAACTTTTTTAGAGGTTAGCAATACTTGATGTTCAACAAGTTTGAAAATTTAGAAGATGTTCGAACAGCGGTGAACATTTGACATCGACCACCTCACCATCACTGCGTTTTACTATGGGTTTTCAAGACTCCTCTTGTTCACCGACTACTTCATCTAACTAGAACTAAATTACTCCATTGTTCATGCCAATGTAAATAAAGTGTTTTCGGCATCCATCAAACATCCAAAATACTTGCTTAAATGGTTAAATGTTAGTACTAGAACTTATATCTGTTTATAATCATGTGACAGATATATGGAGATAAATAACATATTTACTTTGTTGAGTTTTCCTCGAAAATAAAATGCACATATGTTTATTACTTCATTTCTTATAGATAAATCTTCGGTATACAAAGGAACCTAGTCATATGTAACAAAATTACAATGTTAATAGAAACAATTTTTGTTGTCTTTATTAAAAGGTAAATTATAGAAGTTAAAGCTTATAAAGGAAGATATTGGAAAGAAAAAAAGCTTAGAAAGGAAAAAAATTATATATTTATATATGCAACTGAAATGTAGATTACTTGTTTGTGACGTATGGTATCAAAATAAGAGATTTAAATTTAGCACTTACTAATTATATTTTTTTTTGTCGCATAGATCAATTTAAACGGTGTCAAAATAAAAAATTTAATATTTATTAATTGCAATTGTTTTACATCTTACATTTCTAATTATTGCATAATTGCTTAAACGTTGTTATCAAAATATTAAATTCAAAATAGTTATCATACAATTTTCTGAACTCACTAATTTCATATGATCAAGTTAGGTATTCTTGGTATTTTGAAACAACCACATTAGCCAAATATGATTGGAATCTCATGGAAAAAATAATGAATTATCTTCCCTCGATTTACAAGGTAAATAAACCCGTCAACTAAATAAAACACGATAGTTAACTACACTTATTTTGGCACAATCATGATTTTGTTATTCTTCTCGATACACTCGCCATATCTTATTATATAAAGTTGGGTTTTCGAAGTTAGTAACTCAAGAAATCGTGACACGTGTCATATCTATCGGTTAGATATTTTGACACGTGTCAAAAAATTTTGTTTTTAATAATTTTAAATATTTAAAAAGATAATTATTAGAAAGATTAAAATTTAAATAAATTTAAAAATATAAAAAGATAATGTTAAGAAAATTATAATATAAATAATTTTAAAAATATAAAAGATAATGTTAAGAAAATTTTAAATTTAAATATTTTAAAAAGTGTGAAAAGATAATTATATTACTAATTAAAATTTTAGATTACTATTTCTAAAAGAAAAAAAAAATTACATAAATTAAGAAATTTTCACCGCCTCTAAGTTTCCTATATATAAACTTTGATAGATTTTCTTATCGGCTCATATGGATTTGTTGCGTTTTATAATTATTACTATAATTTGTTGGAAATTTTAATTGTATTTTTTTTATTATGGTTGTAGAATTTGAGGATGTGTAACAAACTATATGTATCGATGCATATAAATTTGGGTGATATTTTAACTGATTGGTCCATAAACTGATTGGTAAGTTTTGATCAAAATCTAATTCTTTTAGTATCGGTTTATATGTTTCAATAATTGGTTTAGTAGGTGGATATCCTATGATTTATTTTATTGGATGAATAAGTGAATTTCTTTTTAACGTATAATATCTTTTACTTTTGATGTGATTATTTAGGGTTAGTGTACTAATGTTTTTGTGGATGCGAGGATTTAAAGACGTTTGATATGATTATTGTGTGATAATAGAGGTTTAGATCAAAATGTGATATTTTCGTATAGTTCTACACGTTTTGATAAGTTACTAATTATTTTGTTAACGTTCAGAGGAGGTTGATGCGAACAAATTGATTTCCCCGGATGAAAATATAAAATTTTGAAACATGATTGATTAAAAAATTTATAAATATTTTACACAATATCTACTTTTTTTATACGGGTTATAAAATTTTTAGTTATAAATCCGCACCGCGAGTTTTATTTTTTTTGTTTCTTACACGGGTTATAAATTTTTTAATTAAAAAATAATTAATAAATAAATAGAAAAATTAAATTAAATAATTTTTAAATATTTTACATAATATCTAATTTTGTTTTTTATACGGATTATAAAATTTTTAATTATTAACTCGCGTATACGCGGGTCCTAATCTAGTACAGTATATAATTGTTGTAAGAAAATATACCAAAACATCTGTATTAGTATCACATTTACTTTAATTATAACCCAAATCGTAGAGGAAAATATAAAATAAGATATCGATATAAAGCCCATACGACAGATGCCGAAAAAAGAGTGAGTCAACGGCCCATTTGACCAAAGTAATGATTGTCCTCTCTCTCTCTTCCCTCTAAAACATTTTGATATTCTCTCTTCGACCAGATCAATTTTCGGTTAGGGTTCCTCGCCGAACAATTCACTACTTTGCTGGATCTCTGAAGCTGTAAGAGAGCCATGGAGAATGGGAAAAGAGACAGACAAGACATGGAGGTGAATACCACACCGAGAAAGCCCCGTGTACTACTCGCTGCAAGTGGAAGCGTCGCTGCTATCAAATTCGGCAATCTCTGCCATTGTTTCACCGAATGGGCAGAAGTGAGAGCCGTTGTTTCGAAATCATCTCTTCATTTCCTCGATAAACTTTCACTCCCACAGGAAGTGACTCTGTATACTGATGAAGATGAATGGTCAAGCTGGAACAAGATCGGTGATCCTGTCCTTCACATCGAGCTTCGACGTTGGGCTGATGTCTTGGTCATTGCTCCTTTGTCTGCTAACACATTAGGCAAGGTAAGACACAACTTCTATAAATAGCTTCAATTGTGTGAAATTGTGAAACATCTCATGGAGGATTCATACAATCTTTTTAAAAACTTTATAGATTGCTGGTGGGCTTTGTGATAATCTTCTGACTTGCATTATACGGGCTTGGGACTATAGCAAACCACTGTTTGTTGCACCAGCGATGAATACTTTGATGTGGAACAATCCTTTCACTGAAAGGCATCTTTTGTCGCTTGATGAACTGGGAATTACACTTATTCCTCCTATCAAGAAGAGACTGGCCTGTGGAGATTATGGTAATGGCGCTATGGCTGAGCCGTCGCTTATCTATTCTACCGTCAGACTCTTCTGGGAGTCACAGGCTCATCAGCAAAGTGCTGGCACAAGTTAAACAATGGTTTCAGGTGGAAATCATCTGTTTTCACTATCATAGATAATAGATTATCAGTTTGTATGCTTGTCTTGTACATCTTAATTTAGCTGTCTGGATGGATGTCTCTAAAAGACCATTTGCTCTGGCTCCACCTTGTTGCTGTAGCAAAATTTTATGTTTATTTCCTCGCTCTTAAGTGTTGTCTTCCATTCTGCCGATTATTCACCTATCTGAGCTCTCTGCACTTTTGAATTTGCTGGCAAAGAACTCGCAGAGAAACAAACAAGGCCATTTCTTTACTCTCACACAGCGTTGGTAAAGCTAATGTCAGATCACCAGTCAGCTTATGACTTTTATTAGTGATCATGATATCAAAATGCAAGATGCATGAGCCCCAAAATTGAAAGAGTCTACTGAGGTTGCAGGGTTTGAAATTAACTTTCTCCTTCCACAGCTAGGGGCATAGAATCATGTAGTTTATCTAGTATCCGCCATGTCACAGCATCAGGAGCCTGACCGTTCTTCCTCATCTCTTCCAAAATCTGGTAAGCTTCTCTCTTCAACCCACTTCTGCTATACTCATCAATCACAGTATTATAGCACACAACATTAGGGGTTGCTCCACAATCTGCCAGGTCGTATAGGAAATGGCAAGCATCACTTAGATAACCAGACCGACAAAGTCCTTTCAGAAATGCTGCATACACATACCCATCATGTCTACCTGATGGCCATATCACATCATCCCAGAACTTCTTCGCCAAATCCACCTGACTAGTCACGCACAACCCGTCAATGATTATAGCATATGTAGTACTATCCGCAGTCACACCAGTCTTTTTCATCTGATCAAACACACACATAGCTTCATCTCCCTTATGGAGCTTGAACAACCCACGTATAACAGCGTTGTATGTAACAACACCTGGCTTAATATTGTTCTCTGGCATAAACCGATTCAACACATCAAGAGCTTCTTCTGCTCTTCCTTGAGTGAGCAAGCCACACATAACAGTAGTTAAAGTTACAGCATCTGGTGCACAGAATTTCCCTGACATCATATCACCAAGAACCTTCATGGCATCATCCACCCTACCCATCTTGCAAAATCCGTTAATAACTGTGTTAAGCGTATACTCATCAGGCCTACACTCTCCCTGAAGCATACTGACCAGTACGTTCAGGATCTCAGTCGGGTTATCCATCACGCAGAGTGCTCGTAGATAGATATTATAGATTCTAGTTCTATCTGTTCCTTCTTTTCTCAACATCAGCTCTAGAACATTCCTCGCTTTACCGGTGTCCTGTTCTTTGCATAGACTCTCCACTAGAAGCTTATAAGTATACTCAGACGGAAAAAAACCAAATTCAGACCCTTCTTCTAGCAACTGATAAGCCCTCATACACCCACCATCCTTGCACAAACCATGAATTATAGCATTGTAAGATGTCCTTCTCGGTTTTAACCCTTTATTCTTCATTATATAAACAATCCTCGCAGCTCCATGGTTTCTCCTGTAACGAGACAAGGAATCTATCATATGCCCGTAAGCAAATTCAGCATTCACGGACTCGCATTGTGGCATGTTCTCTGCAATCTCGAAAATGTCATTGAAATACCCTTCCTTGCACATAGAATCAACGAGATTTGCAAAAGCTGCTGACTTTATTGATACATCAGTCTCATTCTTCATGTATTCCCAGAGTTCCTTCATCAGCTTCCGTCCAGTTTCAACATCTCTCATTTTCAAAAACCCACCAATAAGAACACTCAGTGTAAGAGAATTAGGCCTAATGCCACACGCACGCATTTCGTCGAAC
Organism: Erysimum cheiranthoides; assembly: GCA_011420285.2. Lineage (NCBI taxonomy): Eukaryota > Viridiplantae > Streptophyta > Magnoliopsida > Brassicales > Brassicaceae > Erysimum > Erysimum cheiranthoides. The sequence continues at coordinate 7,504,232 of CM022180.2, forward strand.
ACTTTATGAGCAACTTCAAGTTCTCGAATCTCACAATAACCACCGATCAGAGTGGTGTAAGTCACAACATTCGGGAGATGTCCTCTGTTCCTCATATCAAATACAAGCTTATGCGCATGGATTACTCTATAAATCAAACACAACTGATTGATCAAACGATTGTAATTCGTCAACGATGGCACGAACTCCCTCTTGAAACCGATCAAACGCTGTATAACTCCCAACGTACTCACCGGAGATCCCGAATCTAGCAATCTCGCGATGATAACATTGCAGGTTCGCTCATCTGGTATAAAACCTGAAGCGACAAAGAGGAGACACCGACGGTGAGCTTCGTCAAATCGTCTGGAGTCACAAAGAGCGTGGATCACACTGCTCAGGTTAAGCGAATCGGGACGATATCCACGGAGGCATAGGCCATCGAGAATCCGAAGAGCTTCGTCTGGATTCCTCCGTACGGCGCAGATACTGTGTATCCGTCTTCTCCAGTAAGCTCTATCGGTTACACTGCGTCGACGATCTTCAGCTTCTATTGCATCATCTTCTCCTTCGCAGGGTATTCGAGCTTCGACATCATCAGTTTTCAACACGGAGGAAGATGAGAAAGGGAGTGATTTACAGAAGAAGAAGAAGCCATTTGCTCTACCTCGCAGTCGCAGAGGAGTGACGAAGATCATTACTTTTGTCGCAAATCTCTGTTTTCTCTTAAACTGGCTTTTAAAAGAACAAAAGAGACTTGCAGATGTTTATAAATATCTTATATCGCTCGATGGGGCTAATACGATTTCATTGGGCCCAAAAAGTCTGGCTTATGTAAACCCAGCCCATTAAAAGCACAGCGTAATTGGTCTTGGTCCAATAGGACCTCTAGTATTTTTCAACCTACCCAAGTCCAAACCGTTATTAGGACCTACACATATACATATACCATAGAGAATCTTTTAGATTACACACTGTAAACTTTTAACTGTGGTACGAATTTCCAATTATATATAAAAAAGGATAATCTAAATTTTATTTTTAGTTTGTCAAAAAAAAAAAGCGCTAAAATTTTTTAAAAGAATAACAAAACTTTTATATGAATAGCATATTTCCACTAAGACTTTGAAATCATAAAATATCATAGATTATGATTGAATAGCAAAATAAAGTTTTTTTAATCAATCTTGACCACAAACCCAAGGCACGCGCTTTCCCACGTCGACATAATTTTTTTGCTTGATTTTTTTTTTTTTTTGGAGTAACTACAAATTACTACTCCTTTTGATTCATGAATATTGAAGTTTTAGGATTTTCAAGTTTATTAAAAACTATTGAACAATGTTCAGTTTAAAAACCATAATAATTTAATAACAAAAATTATTTTGAAGTTTTGTATTTGAGTTAACTTTCACTTGATTTACTTTGATTATTAATTTATTCCCAAAATCAATACAATATTTTGTTTAATCTATTGACATTACCTAATTAATATAGAATATATGTGTGAAAATACAAATATCAAGCGAAAATATCTCTGTTAAAAAGAAATGTAATGATTCATACGTGCGTGCGAATTTACGTATGATAACTAGCTTGCTTCGGAATATGAAGTAGGAGTTTTAGAAAAAGCCAGAATTCTTACAAATTTGATCATATGAATGATTAATATAATAATACACAATCATTTCTAAACAATCATATTTGAAGAACTATTAGCTTTCATTAAATTTCATAGTTGACATTTGCAGCACTTACTTTCTATTCATCGATTTTCCAAAAATTCATACTATTTAAAAAGTTTAAGATCGAGATGTGATATTTTTCACAGAATCAAATAAAAAACTTACATCCCTGTTCACTAATGTGATGTCTACAACCTTGAATCTATAACAAATGAGGGACATTGTAACACTAGTCTCATCAAATAAACATTAAAACAATTAAAAAAATGGAGGAAAAAAACAAAAGGGAGGATTATTTGGTACATCTCTTCCAAACTTAGGATTAATTTTGGTGCAATTTTTCTAAAAAAGGAGAAAAAACAAAAGGATTAGGGCTTGGGGAAAGACAGAAAAGGGGGATTTAAGATCCCAAAGAGAAGAAAGAAGGAAAAGGGTTTTATGGAAAAGTGGGAGTGAGAGAGACAAAGGAGATGAGGTGAAGAGTGTAAAGGAGACAAAGCTATGGGGCAGTTGAGAACAAGAATAATAGTGAAAGCCACCACACACACACATATTTAATCATACATATATATCATGCAGTAAAAACAAATATCAATCTATATGACCAAAAAAAAAAAAGGGAAAAAAAGAATGAAAGAAAAGGAGTGATGGGGAGAGATGGGAGAATGTCACGTCGTTATAAGCTCCTTCGCATCTCCCCATATCATTCATATCCCCAGAATTCCACGCCCTCCTCTCTCTCTCTTTCTCTCCTCTTACCAGTCAACCTCAATTCCTCCGATTCTCTCATGATATACTATCTAGTAATAGATATTAATTTATGAAACTAAGATTGCATTTCTATCATTCCATATATAGCTTATTGAAATTTCATATAGGTGATCAGTGCATTTAATATTGAATTCGCTAATTTATCGTGATTTATCATCACCGTAGTTTCTTTTTCTTTTTTTTTGGGGATAAATTGTGTATATGGATGGCCACGGTAGATAGTTTTATCATACGTGCTTTAGAGGGATAAATTAAATTAAAGTTTGTAAAAATATATGTATTTGGCTGGATGAAACTTAATTTAGTGGAATCTATTTACATGTCAGTTTTATGTAGTTGTTAAGTACTACATGTAACATTAACGGTATCGTGCATAAAAAAAAAAAATAAAAAAATAGTTGTCAAAAAAGACCCAAAAAAATCATATTGTGCGAATACACAAACCATAGATTCCTACAAACGTATGAGATGATAAAATTCCTTCATGAAAAAATATATATAGGTCGTTTTACTTTTCTTTTAGTCAACCATATAGGTCGTTTACGAAGCAAGGATTATATGATGTTATATTTCTTTTGCATGAACGTATATGTGATTTTGCAGCCCGGTGGAGAAATTTTGAAATAAATGGATAAATAAAAAAAAATTAATAAATAATTCTATCCATGTATTGTATGGAGTTTTAATCTATATATTGTAAACAAAAAAATAAAAGCAAAGAAATGTGCTACATTCATGCCAAGGCGTCAATTGTGTAGGTTCAATAACTTTGTAAACCTGATTATTTATTTTATGATATTTACAATTTTGCACCAAAAAAAACCCTACATTCTATCACTATATATATATACACACATGTGTGCTTACAAAACCCCATTTGCATGCTCCTATTCTCATATTCACATACAGAGATATCTCAACTTTATCACTCTACTTCAAACCCATCTGCCAAAATAGCCAATACCACTTTCTCCTATTTGTCTATTTCTCCTTCAGTCATATCATTCACATCTCTTTCTTCTATATTATAAACAAAACCCTAATATTTACTTGTTTCTTCTCTCTCTTCCCTCAACTATATACATATATAAATTTAACAGACGAAAATGTGGACGATGGGTTACAACGAAGGAGGTGCAGATACCTTCAACGGGGGAAGAAAACTTCGTCCTCTAATCCCACGCCTCTCTTCTTGCCCCACCGCCGCCCGAAACACCAACTCCGACCACCGCTTTAATATGGGTCTCTCTCTCTCTCCCGACCTCTCTCTGACTCTTTCTATCTTCCTCATGTTTCTAATGCGTTATCATTTTCACAGCAGTGGTGACGATGACGGCAGAGCAGAACAAGCGGGAGCTGATGATGCTAAACTCAGAACCCCAACATCCACCGGTAATGGTGAGCTCACGGTGGAATCCGACGCAAGATCAGTTAAGGGTTCTTGAAGAGCTTTACCGACAAGGAACAAGAACTCCTTCCGCCGACCACATCCAGCAAATCACCGCACAGCTACGACGGTACGGGAAGATAGAAGGCAAAAACGTTTTCTATTGGTTCCAAAACCACAAAGCCCGCGAACGCCAAAAACGACGACGGCAGATGGAAACTGGCCACGAAGAATCGGTACTTTCAACAACAAGTCTTGTCTCAAACCATGGATTCGAGAAGAAAGATCCGCCAGGTGAGAGACCATAGAAACACAAGTTACAGAACTTGGGGTGGTCGATTACACTTCAAACAAAATTAGTCTTTTTATAATGTAATGTAACTTTTTTCGGTTGATAATACATTTCAAAGTTGACGTTTTGAAAATTTTAATTTTTTGAAGGTTACAAGGTTGAACAGGCCAAGACCTGGATATGTTCTGTCGGATGCGACATACAACCAGAGGTAAATTATATCTATGTTTTTTTTTTCTTCCGTTACTAATCTTTATATTATTGTGATATAATGTTTTTCATATTATATGTTTAGAGTGCTCTGGTCTCCTACTGGCAACATGATAGGGAATGTAATTAAGGGTTTACATAATTAGCATATGATTACAAATAGAATCTCTTAAAAATAAGTGAATTCTTTTTTGGAAGTTTGGGTAAGTTTGAAAGAAAAACAACAAATGAGAGACTTGATGTTAGCGAAGATGAAGCGGTGGAAAAGACCAAAAAGTTAGTTTATTGGGAAATGCAAATAAGTTTTTTTCTTTTTTTTTTTTAGCATATGCAAAAACAAGTAGTATATTCTTAGCATATAAATATTTTATTTAATTTTTTGAGTATACTTTAAAATTAATGGATTGATCCAAAAAGCTGCAGAGACTTTCCTTTCTGTCGGGACAGCTGCTACGTACGATCGATCCTTTAAGCTGTGTCTTCTTGTTTTTGCTGAATTTCCATAGATTATTGTGCTTTTCACTCCAACACATGCTTGAAAAGACCGTTTTGACCCTGGTCTTTAACGGTCTCATTCTCCTTCACCCTAGTCCCTATCTGGAATTTGATTTTTTTTTAATACTAATAAACTGGAAATTGATTTTAAGCATAAAGTTTGTCGGTTTGCCAAGATTTTGACTTATTTATTACCAATTTTTACATTTTCCAATGCTTGCTAATTGACTAATTTAACATTTCAAAATCTTGAATATTCTTGCTTTGCATAATTAGACACCTTCCCCTGGTCATCATCAGGAGGAGCTAGCGAACCTACGGGTCGAGCGCAATGGTCGTTGTGGAGGAGACGAGAGACGAACCTTTTTAGGGAGAAACGCCACGTGGCAGATGATGCAATTGCCACCTGGACTCTACCCTTCTTCACATCATCATCATCGTAACCTCATTCTCGATTCAACAACTGTGTCCTCCGGCATCTCCCCTAGCAATAGTACTGTATCTGCTGCTAAAGATACGGTCACGGTTTCACCTGTATTTCTAAGCACGAGAGCAGCAACAAACACAGAGACTTGCCGTCGAAATTTTGATGATCATAAAGATCAAGAACGACATGAAGATTGCTCTAACGGTGAATCGGATCATCAAGAACAGACACTTGAGCTGTTTCCATTGAGCAAAGAAGGGTTTTGTAGCGATGGTGAGAAAGAGAAGGAGATCAGTGGCATTCACTGTTTCTATGAGTTTCTGCCATTGAAGAACTAACCCTAATTGAAGTCTTTCAAGAGCAACACCTTTTTTTATGTTATTATAGATGATTAGTTTAATTAATCAAACAAGTTGGAGAGAGGTAAAAGGGGTTAATTAATTAGGGTTTTGTCTGGGAGTGAGCGCAGGCGTGTCTTTATGGTGTTGATGTTAACATTTCATAAGGGTTTGCCTTAAAATGCACTTTGGACCACTTTCTTCAAATGTTAAAAATAAACCAAACAAATTTAAGAAAAGAATAGAAAGACATGTGATTTTCCCATTAGTACTGTTTTATTTGTATGGATGAGTGAATTAGGGTTTGGATCATGGAACTTGCTTGATTTGATTGGTGAATGATGCTATTTGGTGCTTTGGTGATGGGATCAAGTGTTACGAAAATGGAACTCGTTATTAATCTACTTCTTTTTTTGTTCCACTCGTTATTTCAATATATATATATGTGTGTGTGTATGCTGTGGATCAATATAGGCATCTGTTTCTATGAGTTATAAATGCACGAGAGACAAAAAGAATTGGGTTGATGTTGAAGTGACTAAGAGAGTGGGGAAATTTAATTGGTTTGGGACTTGCTTTTTTTTTTCTCTTCACTTGCATACCAACAAAATGCCTTTACATTTGCTATTTATGTTACATTATCTTCCTCATATTTAACGTCTCTTTCATATATACATATATATACTACATGTGTAATACGTACGTATATAAAACATTTACAGCATTCGAAAGACCTATTAAATTCTTTGATAAACCAACATTTACATATTAACATTAATACTTTCATATCGTTTTATTGGGTATATATAACCGGGTAAATCCTAAACTATACATATATATCATTTCACTGAAATCCGAATATTTTTTATATAAAAAAGTTTCTAATCTCAATAACAAGATTTTTGTTTGTTTGTTTGTTTGCAATTAGTTTTGGTTTATATTTTCATATTTCACAAATAGTTTTTAATTACAAACTAAATAATATTTATTCAATTAAAAGGGTATATATACCTTTCAACATCTAGACCTAGAACTATAGAAATGAAAGCATAAGCAATTGAAACCTTTCAACATCTAGACCTAAATTTTAAATTATGAACTAACTATTCATAACTTTATACTGTATGTAATTTGGATGAAATATACAGCATATTTATACGTACACCTGATTGTTGCCTAACTTATATATATATATATCATCAAAATTAAAAGTTTCTAAACTAAATGAAATTATTTGTTTGATATGGGTACACGATCATATCTAATGATAAATAAAACCTACAAAATTTTAAAATTATGTTTTAGTTTAAAAAACACTTTAAAATATTAAAATTACAGTATTTATATAAAGAAATTGCCATGAACATATGTAACGAGTCACGGTTCTACTTAGTAAAACAGAGACTATGGGTTTTACATTATGAATAACAAAAATATAGTTATTTATAGTACAATATTACTTTATTTTTTAAACTAATATTTCCAATAAACTAAAATATTTCTCTTTAAGTTTGTAGACACCCTTCGATGCTAAGCTGGATGTCCTCCTACAATCTTGAAATTTTTTTACTAAGTAGTGCTACGCTTTCGACGCAAAATAAATGGAATTAGGTCACAACTAATGTGTATTATTAAAGATGAGAAATAAAGCGTAGCCAACATTATTTTCAAATGGGGAAAAGGACAAAAATATGAGAGTGGGAACGTGAGAAAAGGAAGAAGAGTGACTTTTAGAGGTGAGAAGAGACAAGACAAAAAGAAAAATTAGAAGAAAAGAAAAATAACTGAATAGCTTATTCATAGAAGAAGCCCCGACAC
>CM022180.2:7511733-7523925 GCA_011420285.2 Erysimum cheiranthoides
GCTTTTTTTTTTCTCTTCACTTGCATACCAACAAAATGCCTTTACATTTGCTATTTATGTTACATTATCTTCCTCATATTTAACGTCTCTTTCATATATACATATATATACTACATGTGTAATACGTACGTATATAAAACATTTACAGCATTCGAAAGACCTATTAAATTCTTTGATAAACCAACATTTACATATTAACATTAATACTTTCATATCGTTTTATTGGGTATATATAACCGGGTAAATCCTAAACTATACATATATATCATTTCACTGAAATCCGAATATTTTTTATATAAAAAAGTTTCTAATCTCAATAACAAGATTTTTGTTTGTTTGTTTGTTTGCAATTAGTTTTGGTTTATATTTTCATATTTCACAAATAGTTTTAATTACAAACTAAATAATATTTATTCAATTAAAAGGGTATATATACCTTTCAACATCTAGACCTAGAACTATAGAAATGAAAGCATAAGCAATTGAAACCTTTCAACATCTAGACCTAAATTTTAAATTATGAACTAACTATTCATAACTTTATACTGTATGTAATTTGGATGAAATATACAGCATATTTATACGTACACCTGATTGTTGCCTAACTTATATATATATATATATCATCAAAATTAAAAGTTTCTAAACTAAATGAAATTATTTGTTTGATATGGGTACACGATCATATCTAATGAATAAATAAAACCTACAAAATTTTAAAATTATGTTTTAGTTTAAAAAACATTTAAAATATTAAAATTAAAGTATTTATATAAAGAAATTGAAATGAACATATGTACGAGTCACGGTTCTACTTAGTAAAACAGAGACTATGGGTTTTACATTATGAATAAAAAAAAATATAGTTATTTAATAGTACAATATTACTTTATTTTAAACTAATATTTCCAATAAACTAAAATATTTTCTCTTTAAGTTTGTAGACACACTTCGATGCTAAGCTGGATGTCTCCTACAATCTTGAAATTTTTTTACTAAGTAGTGCTACGCTTTCGACGCAAAATAAATGGAATTAGGTCACAACTAATGTGTATTATTAAAGAATGAGAAATAAAGCGTAGCCAACATTATTTTCAAATGGGGAAAAGGACAAAAATATGAGAGTGGGAACGTGAGAAAAGGAAAGAAGAGTGACTTTTAGAGGTGAGAAGAGACAAGACAAAAGAAAAATTAGAAGAAAAGAAAAATAACTGAATAGCTTATTCATAGAAGAAGCCCCGACACTTTCCTTTCTTTTCCCAAAGATTCATTCATTCTTTTATGTCTCTTTGTACGATTCAACGTCGAACCCCTTTTCTTTAATAATAGTAATTTTAGATGAAAGATCGATAGTAATTTTTTTTGTTTATTTTGATGCATTATTCATTCCTTCTTCTCACTTTGTATTTGCTTTATTTCTTTTTCATGATGATTGAGTGTTTGTGATTCTTGCGAGCATGGAAGTAAGCAAAAAACATAACTTTAATCAATTTAAACGAACAAAAAAGTAAAAAGCAAGAAGAGAAATATTAATGGGTACGCGTATAGTCAACAGATTACCACACGCACGATCCTATTATAAACAATAAGTATATCTTGTTGTTAGGAAATAAAGAAACATGAATCTTCTCGTGAATTGCAACGAAGATTAATGGTAAAGTGTAATTGTACGGTGTAATCTTTTGGTTATTTCCATGGATCATAAAAAATCTATGTCTGCTCCTTTGATTCATCATAGTATCATCTGTGACGTGTTATATAACACTGTATGCTTATAATATTGAACTACTACAATTCTACAAATAAGAATTCATATATAAGATCACATAACAATCAGGAAAAATGTGATGTGTATGATTTGAATAATATTCTATGGAGGTGATGGGCTTTCTAAGAGTACTATATAGTTTATAAATATACTTGGCATTATATGACCAAAAGAAAAAGATATACTTGACGTTATTTCATGCATGGATGGTTTTATCCGTGGGTAATTCGTATTTGTCTCTAGCTACAGAAACGTCTAGCTGTATAGCTGAAGTCTAAAAGAAGAAATTTAAAGAAAAATCATCAATAAATCCGATTGAAAATTACGAATCATATATATATATATATATATATATGCATGGAGATACATATATATATATATATATATATATAATTAAAATAACTTTTTTTATATGATTATTTTTGGTTGCACAGATAATTTATTTATCCTTTAATCTTAATCTTGATGTAAAAAAAATTTAGAGAGAGATATGTCAAAGTTTTAAAATACGAACGCTACCATAGACGACCACGACCTTCTATATATGTACATACCACAAAACACAGATGACACGTTATATAAACAAATTGGTGTCTTGTAAGAAAATCTCTTAACAGTCAATTAAAAAAATCATTACTATAATCCCCAATTAAAAATAATGACAACTAAAATCTATTAAAAAAAAAAAATCGTCGAATAGTGGCCATTGATAATTTGAACCCAACGGTAGAAGAGACAAATTAAAACAATGAAGAGAGAGAGAAAGATAGAATTGACAAGACTGAAGGAAGGGTGTGTCTGTGAGGGACAAAATGGTGACAGGCATGAGGTGGACCATCGGTTGGCTGTGAGTCACCCGCTCCTCTCTATTCTCTGCATTTTCCCTATTTTGGTTTAAACGCTTCATGTGATTCATTCTCTTCTATCTTCTTCATCTCTCCTTCTCCCTTAACAGCAAGGACCTATTTATCAAGACTAAATGATTAAAGCCTATTTTCAAGCTTTTTCATTGTAATTGTCAGTGATCTCTCTTATCATGAGGTCATCATAAGAAACATTACATATATGTCACGTGTGTACGTATCTATATACACATGCATGTAGACAAAATAATACTACACATTTAACACTATATATATATACAGTATTCTGACAATGTAAGATTGCATCAAATTCTCTCTGTATATATATTATTTTAATTAGCCATTGAGGGACGTAGTTATAATAGTCTACATTTTGGTTGCTTTCTAAAACGAATATCCAAACATGTGTGTTTGTGGGAGATAATAAAATATTGAAAAAAATAATAAATTTTGCAAATAAATTGACTGAGAGATATTGAAATTGACACTGTTGATATCAGAAATAGAAGAGTAGGTGTGAATAGTAGAGGTAGGGTTGGGTCAAACCCTAAATAGGAGTCTGACGAATCTAGTCTTGAATGTGTTTGATTTCAAGGTTTTTCTTTACCTCCACACACTATGTTGCACAGTCCTATGGCTATACCCTATCGAATGTTGTTTTTAAAAAGAAAATGTAATATTTTTTGCTACTCCCAGGCCTCTCCTACAAACTCCCCCAACACAACAAGAAAATATAATGATAGGTGATGAAAAAAAATCAGTAGTACAATTTAATAAATACAGTATTTTTTTATATACAGTATCTGATGAGATCTAGATTTCTAGATACCTATAAGTTATAACCGAAGTATTTAATTGCTCAAACTAGCGAGTAACGGTTTCAAAACAATGAAATACTTTGAGGCCTAGAAGCCCAAAACACCTAATTGGAATTCGACTAAACGCTGCATCAACCACAATCAAGTTTGAGTTGAACCCAACCGTAGCCAAATTTCCATTTGAAAAATCCGATTATACCGAACAAATTGTAACCGAAGTCAAACTAACAAAATAAACCGGGTTTAAGTGTATAACACAAATGCATTTAGAAAATTTCTTCAATTTTTTTTTTTTTTTTTTTTTCAAAAGAAAATTTCTTCAAATTAAGAGTAAATCTTGCTAGAGAAGTAACACCGGACCAAACGTAATTCGGTTTACACATCACATAAGGGAAACTACATTTAACACCAATCAAGTCCACATAACACTGCATGCATATCATCACCAAACGGAAATGACATATTTATTGAAGAAACAACGAAAGAAGAAAACAGAGGAGTAGATGATTATGATTGCTTAATTCTTGTTGGCGATGAAAAGTCCCCATTTTTGTTCATCCGATGCACACCTCTCCAGCTTTGCCTTCCATCCTCCAACAATGGCATCGTAATCCTCCTGCGTTTTTTCAACTTTTGTGAGATAATTTGATCATAATAAAGATTTTGATTTTTTCGAAAACTGAAAGATACTGACTTTGGAGAAGTCGGAGATGAATTCTTCTTTTTCTTTCTCCACCCTCTCTAGTTCACGTCTCAGGACTTGCGTAAACTGTATATACAAAACACCCAAAACAAAAAATACTCTGTTAAAACTATAGTCCTTGGTTTTAAAAAATGTATATACATATGTTAGTTAGTTTCATTCACCTGATCAGTTCGGTCCTCTGCGATCACGTCTTTAAAGCCAGCGTCTTTTAGCATCTACATTCAAGATTAGTGCTAAAGGGGTTAGAGTAGCAAAGGGTTTTGAGAACAACCAAAATATTTTTTTGACAATCGAAACAAACCTGCCCATAAGCCTGGACATCATGAAGATCATATCCTCTCTGCTTGATGTATTCAGAAAACTCAGGAGATGGAGTTTTTGGGCTTCTACAGTAGTCACTGATGAGAACTTTACCTCCCGGTTTAAGCCACTTGAAGAAAGTCCTGAACAAAGCTGGTTTGTCCTGAAACAAAAAGAGAGAGAATGAGTAAGCATTTGCAATGAAAAACTTCCATGAGAGAATAGTGAGATCAAAGTTGGGTACTTGGATGTGCAGAATAGTGTCACGGCTGTAAATGACATCAAACGAATTATCTGGGTAGTGTTTCGTGGTACAATCCGCGACCTCAAACTCAACCGAGCAGTTGAGTCCAATAGCACGTTCCAATGCGAAAGAGATCATGTTGACAGAGAGATCGATACCAACAACATGAACATCAAACTTCTCAGCCATATAAAAGTCACCTCCACCAATGCCACACCCAACATCTAACACCTTCTGTCCCGGTTTCAGATTCATTTTCTCCACAAATTCTTTGGTTGTCTCTGATCCAAGAAATACGACACAAACACACACAGATAATGAAAAATTAAGACACAAAACACCGCGCACACACAACACAAGCAAAAGAAAATAGGGATTTTACCGATTCCACCGGTGCTCACAAACCCTTGTCCAAAGACACGCTCATAGCGTAGGATTCCGCTGGATTTGTATTGAACATTGTCCAAAAAACGTTGGAAGCCTCTGTCATTCTCTGAGCTGACTTTCTGCCAAATCCAACAAATCTGCATACCAGATAACAAATAATGTTACAAATGATTTTTTTTTTTTTGGGCTAAGTTACAAATGATTAAGATCTTAATAAAAAGGGAAACTAGATAGTCTTCATAGACAGAGTTTTTGTTTGCCTGATTCTGATTCTTCTTGTTCTTCACATAAGCTCCGATGCACTTGCATCCGATCATAGAGAGCTCAAATGAATTCCCAGCAGCATCGCGTGTCTGACATTCTTGAAAGACCTGCATTTTTTATACCATCGATTTAAATCAGTAGATATACAAATGCCACATCACTTCTACGCGAATGATCTTAGTATTCCAATAATTTGCTTGGACAGGTTTGGCGACAATTAACTACATATCTGTTGACCAATACACTACTTCAAAGTCCTATAAAACAAACCTAAATAATAGATAACATTTAGATCTCAGTCAATAAGAGGGATTTCATGTGGTAATGCATTCTAACTATTGTTCATCTGCTAAACGATTGAAATTGCAGTCCTAGAACTGTAAAAGAAGTTTTAATTGGATGTAAAAGAAGTAGGAACCTTGGAATAGAAACGAGGTTCACGGTAGTGAGTCGGGTTGGATTTCCGCTTGCTGTCTCCAGATTGGTGGAAGCAAGATTCACGGAAGAAAATGTATCCTCCAACCTTGATCCAACCAACCATCCTTTCTGCCAAAAGCTCCACCTGCATCCAAACAAAACCATAAAAACTTATAATTGGTTCCTCGTTCAAAAAGGTTATTTTGTTTGTTTATACCTCTTTGTCAGAAAGATACATTAGCAGCCAGTTGGAGAATATCAAGTCAAGGAATCCATCAGTGATCTTCAGGTCAGGGGATGTAACATCAGCACACATAAACTTGACGTTCTTGTAGTGCCCATTGACACTTTCATTCTAGAGTAAAGAAGAAATAACATTCAAGATTACAAGTGATGAGCAATGAAAGCGAAAAAACATTAACTAAGAAGGTAAGTAAAGTAATAAACCTTCTTAATGACGCTATCAATGAAGTCAAGAGCAATGAGTTCACCAGCTTTTTGAGCCAATTCACCAGTGAATCGACCAATACCGGCTCCAAGTTCCAACACAGATTTACCTTCATATGAAGGGAGTAAAGAGAGTACCTAGAAAAATTAAATCAACTTATCAAGTTCAAAATTCAAATGTTCTGTTCAAGAAACCAGTACACACCTTACGATGTTCCTAGAAGGAGACATCACATTGGAATCAAAATCATCCAAACCAGCTGAGCTGATGAATTCGATTCTTAACATGATTCAAATGATACATTTTCTTTATCAAGTTTTAGAAGAAAATGATCCAAAAAATTGGTTACCTCAGGTCGTTCTTCCTTGTCGAGATCCGAAGCTCTAGAGTCAAGCATCATAGCTTCAACAGTAAGATCAGCCGAATGCTCAATCCAGTAATTCTTCTGGATATCACGCTCTTCCTCTACTCCAATTTCAATCCAAAAAAAAACAAATCAAAATCAACATTACCCAGTTTTCGGTTATTAAATCCAACATTAACATAGTAAGATTCGAGACATAAAATCGGTGATCTCACCGTACGATGCTGCCATTTCGAAAGGTCGGGAAAAAATGAAGAAGACGAGAGAGGGAGAGATCAATGGCCTTCGACGGCGAGTCTGGATCTAGAGAAGCTTCGGGATCTACGGTTAACGGATCGTCCTCTCTGCTGCATCAATTTCACACAGTCGAGTCGGGAAAATGTAATTGAGATTGGTTTCCGTGGCTGAGAGAGAGTGTTCCTGCGCGCCCTTTTTTATAGGGAAACGGTGGCGTCACCTTCGAGTTCGGGACGACTTTTTACAGCACTGTTAATGTAATAACAGTCGGTAATTCAAATCTCTTTTTTTTTTTTTCCTTTTAATTTTTGGTCAACACCGGTAATAATAATAAGCGTATAATTTAGTAAATGTTTTGCTGTCAATCCTTAAGTTATGATTATTTTACCATATACGTTGATATATTTGCATTCAAATACAATATATACTTTTGCATTTAATTATTAGTATATAAATTGAAATGAAATGTAGGTACATTTTATCATCATACTTCAGAACACACCATATTTTTTTGATAAATGTAAGTTTCTAGGAAATTCTAAGAAAAAAGTTGAGAAATATAAAAATATCCTTGTTGTTGGTAATATTGTTGAGTAATTTGGGGAGTTGGTAGAAGGGAATCTCTAGATCGTTCATTGGGAGGCGAGATTTGGGTCCCTTGGGATCTATAAGTGAGAAAATATCATATAGTACTACAGTCGAATCTTTTATTTATTTTTCTTTAAAAAAGAAAGACACTTCACTCTTGTCACGGTCACTTGACACATTATCGCAGAGTCACCGGTGACACGTCATATTAAAGGACAATTATGGCTCACGTGTTTTGTCGTTTTAAAGCCATGCTGCATCACTCATTAGTGTACATCTGGATTCTCTTCACCAACCATCACTTTTTGCTTTTGGCTTTTTTTCTTTCTTCATATTTCTTTATAGACTTTCACTATTAGGAATCTCCTAATATTCAATAAAATTATCTTAGTTGTGGTTCAGTAAATTACACATATAAACCTCAAATGTCAATGGTTAAAAAAGGCCTATCCATGTAAATTGTACATACATGGTACCATCCTATTTTGACGTTTCCATGTAAGATTTTAAGATTTAACCAAAAGACTTCAAAACGCTTTGTTTACGTTTTTGTTTACTTTTTACCCATAAACACTACATGGGCTGCATGTTCAAACAATCAAAGATTCATAACTATATGGAACAATAAAATAACAGTTTTATCTTTGTATTAGTTGTTCGTGTTAATTAAAAAGCCTTAAGGCATAGCTTAGCCCAAATATACATCCACAACCACGACTCGAATTGGACTCGGTCACCATATGGGAACAAAACTTCCCTCAACGTTCTTAATCCTTATACCTCAAAGATTAATACGTGTTTCTAATTCACTATCCTTTACGGTCGAATTAATTGTTTTTTTTTTCTCCTTCCCTTCTAGTTTTGATGGGGTTTAAAATTTAAATTTGAAAAACCTCGAAATAACGGAAAAAAAACGATTCATAGACCCTTGGAGCCAGGGAGGTCAATCCACTGAAGCTGAGCCTCGACCTCTCCGCATTCCACATGTCGCAATCTGAGAACGAGATCCTGGACGAGCTTGCCGTCAACCCAGGTGACACGTGACTCCTCCGCTAGACAGTTGTGACGGCTGGGCTGAACCGTGGTTACAATGGTTCCACTAGGAAGTCCATCAAGTTGCATCCTCAAAGCCTCAATATACGGCTTTATCGCGAACTCTGCATCACCCATCTTGTCGTCTTTGCTAAACATGTCGTGATCGTACACCGTCTACGTATAACATATACTTTTTATAATCAATATAAACAACATCATATTCATACGATAAGAAAATTAGTGCATGTTTTAGTATGTATAAAATACCAAGAGGACGGTAAGATTGGAGTCTGTGACGGAGAGAGTCAGATCTTCATTCCATTCCGGATTTACATCTTTGTTAATGACACGAGTCTTCAATTTCTGCAAAATTATAAGTTGATAATCTAAGAACGTTTTTGATGTATGAATTATTGTGAAATTGTTAATTTGATGATTGGTTAATTAACCTGTTTGCCCATTTTGACGACGACGTAAGGATCGCTGCTACTGATGTCACGGACGGCTAGATTGACGCCACGTTTGATGCGGATTCTAAGGAGGCCCAAGAGATCGTCCATTAGTGAGCTTGTCCTCGCCGGACACGCCGTTGTCATTTCCTTTTATTAATTTTCCCGATTATCTTCTTTCTTACTCACTTAATTTCTACAATCTCCAACTCACCCGTGAAGAAGATTCAAATGTGCTCTTTAGTTTCTTCGTTAAGTTTCAGTTCCGTTTATATCTCCATCGCTAACGGCAGGTCTCTTTGGTTTCTTACTTCTCTTTCTCTCTGTTTTTTTGGGGAGAAGATAACGTGCGAGAAAAGTAACTGATAAAGAAGAGATAATTAAAGACGTAACCTAATTTGATGTTGACTGGAAGTCGACCGGCAATTCCGGTATCTGGTGTTTAGGATTAACATTAGTTTTTGATACCCAATTTTAGAGAACGTTTAAATAAACATCGTTTATATAATAAGATTTTCCATTTCCGGCGAAGACTTGCAAAAGGTATCTAGATCAAATGCCTAAATCGGAGGAATATGTAATTTAAAAAGAAAAAGAAAAAGTGTAACAAAATTGGCCTATACGCTTGGGATAAATTCTAAAGAACAAACGTTTTCTCAATGATCGGTGAGGCACGGACAAAAGCAGCTCAGGGGAACACTTTTCGCAGTCTCTCTGCTGATAGAGACGCTCGTTTGTTGTTTGGTTCCAGCACAAGTGCGTATTTGAAATCTGCAGATTTTCAAGAAGAAGAAAAAAACAAATCTTTGAGTGTTATTTTGCCAGATTCTACGAGGCGAAAACCTATCAGAATCTGTTTCTTTAAAAAGCTTACCTTCAATGGCTCCCTTGCAATCGCCTAACATTTCTCTTGCGGTTCCTCTTCGTAAATAGGCTTTGACGTTCTAAAATTTTTATAAAGAAACCATCTCTTTGTTGAGTGTTCTTAGAAAGCAAAGAGTTTTATTATACAAGAGAGACCTGCTTGTGTTTAGAAAGTTACCTTCTTGTCGAGGGTGATGGCTTTGGTACAGTCTTCTTCGGCTTGAAGAAAGCTGTATGTAAATGATTTGTCAAGGCAATGTCACATGGAAAGATCGCTCACTAAAAAGGGTTTTAAGGATCTGAGAAACATTTACCATCGAAGTTCAAGATATGCAGCAGCTCTGTTACTGTAATAGGTAGCATTGTTCTCACTTAGCTTTATAGCTTCTGAGTATAGACCAATAGCTTTCTGCCATTGATTCTCTTTGAATGCTTGGTTACCCTGGTTTACATAATCACGGAACACAGAGATAAACGACCACATTAGATTAATGAGGATAATGCCATTGAGAGAATGAGACCTGCAATGGAAATTAATTGACCTTCTCTTTGGCAATCTCTGCCGACTCTTCTTGGCTGATAGTCTTTTTAGAAGATTTGGGATCGGCAACAATGCTCGAGTGCTCTTGCAAAGATGCATACATTGTCTGCACCGTATCTAGTAAAAAGCGGTCACCACCGTGTCTTCCTATGAAAGAAACTGAAACAGGGCATTTTTCATGATGTCCGAGCGGCACAGTCACCTGATTCATCAGATCAATAAATGTAAGACATATATACACTGTTGATTGGGTTTGCTAATGCTGACTGGTCAGTGGTTGTTTTCAGTATGCGTGAGGGCACAAAGGTCATATTGACATCATCTTTACTAGCATGGTAGGTGAGAGAGAGAAAGAAAGATATTTAACCTGACAACATCCTGATATGCTAGCAATGCTAAGCAAGCTTGACGCTCGGGTTTGATAGTCTTCAGAGGTTATCTCCTTGCTACCAAGTTTTGGGGGAACAGCTGGCATTGTTGGAACAACCAGGATGCCATCATCCTTGACGCATAATGTTACAGAGTTAGGAACAATGAGGTATTAGTCGGAACACGTAGAAACTAACTTGCTCAAGTTGTGGACATCTCATGGAAGATCAGGAATACCTTGAGAAGTGAACAATAGCCACTCGAGTCTCGTTTCTGATTGCATTCAGGTTCTCAAACTCTTCATTGGTTAGTTCTGGGTTCTCACGCAATTGTGATGAAATCACAGGATCAATAGCTGGCTTCACTGTATTGATCCAATCCCCATGATTTTGAAGAAACTCATGCCTACAATGCCAACGTTTTAGAGATCAAACCAAGATTCTCTCATCCTCTGTTGGTGAATAAACAATAGGCACACCTTTGAAGAAGCTGCATCACATTCGCCAGTAGTCTCGATGTTGGGACCTTCGTGTTAGCAATGGCTTTTGTCCTAGCGAACTCTTTCAAGCTAGGAACTTTAGTTTCAAAGTAGTTTCTCCAAGTTCTGATGCTTCAGCAATTGTCCTAATATATAAAAAAGGATAATGTTGTTATAATCAGAATATGTAACAGAGACAAACGATCTTCAGGAAGAGCAAAGGGCATACTTCCAAAAAGCTTTTCAGCTGATTTGATCACCACCTGGGTAATCCGGTCCACAGGGATCTTTAACAGCTGAAAACAGTCATCGGCTAGTATGATTTGCCTTGGATTCCGTTGTGTGGCAAATGGAAGTTGCAAGAGTACATGGCCAACACGACGTAGAGTGTTTGGATCGCGGGCAAACCATCCTGAAGCCAATATATCTTGATCAGAATCGAAATAATGCTCATATAATGGTGTTAGTTTAAAACAGTCATATGAACGAAGGCATCTTGCAATATGAATATATAACAATCAAAACATAGCCTATATAAGATCCAAATCAATCCACCACAAACGGTTAATTAACAGATTAATATATCCATACCAACTGAGTCGAGACTTGAAGATACTGGTATGATTCCTGTTTGAAATAGCCCCATGAGAAGATTTGAATCCAAGAACGCCACAGTATCCAGCAGGCACTCTTACCCCACCAACTGTGTCGATGCCTGCAATGGTGCAAGTCATCAAAACCATATTCTTGAAACAACTGAACCACAACCAACCAGTAAACTGTTGAGATTTTAGAGGCAGATGGGAGGAGCCAATGACAGACTACCATGTAAACCCGTATGGAACTATCTGACCATAAAGCCATCAGAGTCTAAATCAAGCAATTATATTAGTGGCCAAATAAGTTCAAGGGGACCTGTTGGATAGTGCTTATACAAAAGTTGGGGTGTGGTTCTCTTTTGGGATTCATCTCATATCTACTATAACTCGAAGTTTATAGGAGAGTGTGTTTTGGTTCAGTGATTCTTACATCCCCTTCTAACCTTCATATAA
>CM022180.2:7524025-7553502 GCA_011420285.2 Erysimum cheiranthoides
GCTTTTTTTTTTCTCTTCACTTGCATACCAACAAAATGCCTTTACATTTGCTATTTATGTTACATTATCTTCCTCATATTTAACGTCTCTTCATATATACATATATATACTACATGTGTAATACGTACGTATATAAACATTACAGCATTCGAAAGACCTATTTAAATTCTTTGATAAACCAACATTACATATTAACATTAATACTTTCATATCGTTTTATTGGTATATAACCGGGTAAATCCTAAACTATACATATATATCATTTCACTGAAATCCGAATATTTTTTATATAAAAAAGTTTCTAATCTCAATAACAAGATTTTTGTTTGTTTGTTGTTTGCAATTAGTTTTGGTTTATATTTTCATATTTCACAAATAGTTTTAATTACAAACTAAATAATATTTATTCAATTAAAAGGGTATATATACCTTTCAACATCTAGACCTAGAACTATAGAAATGAAAGCATAAGCAATTGAAACCTTTCAACATCTAGACCTAAATTTTAAATTATGAACTAACTATTCATAACTTTATACTGTATGTAATTTGGATGAAATATACAGCATATTTATACGTACACCTGATTGTTGCCTAACTTATATATATATATCATCAAAATTAAAAGTTTCTAAACTAAATGAAATTATTTGTTTGATATGGGTACACGATCATATCTAATGAATAAATAAAACCTACAAAATTTTAAAATTATGTTTTAGTTTAAAAAACATTTAAAATATTAAAATTAAAGTATTTATATAAAGAAATTGAAATGAACATATGTACGAGTCACGGTTCTACTTAGTAAAACAGAGACTATGGGTTTTACATTATGAATAAAAAAAAATATAGTTATTTAATAGTACAATATTACTTTATTTTAAACTAATATTTCCAATAAACTAAAATATTTTCTCTTTAAGTTTGTAGACACACTTCGATGCTAAGCTGGATGTCTCCTACAATCTTGAAATTTTTTTACTAAGTAGTGCTACGCTTTCGACGCAAAATAAATGGAATTAGGTCACAACTAATGTGTATTATTAAAGAATGAGAAATAAAGCGTAGCCAACATTATTTTCAAATGGGGAAAAGGACAAAAATATGAGAGTGGGAACGTGAGAAAAGGAAAGAAGAGTGACTTTTAGAGGTGAGAAGAGACAAGACAAAAGAAAAATTAGAAGAAAAGAAAAATAACTGAATAGCTTATTCATAGAAGAAGCCCCGACACTTTCCTTTCTTTTCCCAAAGATTCATTCATTCTTTTATGTCTCTTTGTACGATTCAACGTCGAACCCCTTTTCTTTAATAATAGTAATTTTAGATGAAAGATCGATAGTAATTTTTTTTGTTTATTTTGATGCATTATTCATTCCTTCTTCTCACTTTGTATTTGCTTTATTTCTTTTTCATGATGATTGAGTGTTTGTGATTCTTGCGAGCATGGAAGTAAGCAAAAACATAACTTTAATCAATTTAAACGAACAAAAAAGTAAAAAGCAAGAAGAGAAATATTAATGGGTACGCGTATAGTCAACAGATACCACACGCACGATCCTATTATAAACAATAAGTATATCTTGTTGTTAGGAAATAAAGAAACATGAATCTTCTCGTGAATTGCAACGAAGATTAATGGTAAAGTGTAATTGTACGGTGTAATCTTTTGGTTATTTCCATGGATCATAAAAAATCTATGTCTGCTCCTTTGATTCATCATAGTATCATCTGTGACGTGTTATATAACACTGTATGCTTATAATATTGAACTACTACAATTCTACAAATAAGAATTCATATATAAGATCACATAACAATCAGGAAAAATGTGATGTGTATGATTTGAATAATATTCTATGGAGGTGATGGGCTTTCTAAGAGTACTATATAGTTTATAAATATACTTGGCATTATATGACCAAAAGAAAAAGATATACTTGACGTTATTTCATGCATGGATGGTTTTATCCGTGGGTAATTCGTATTTGTCTCTAGCTACAGAAACGTCTAGCTGTATAGCTGAAGTCTAAAAGAAGAAATTTAAAGAAAAATCATCAATAAATCCGATTGAAAATTACGAATCATATATATATATATATATATATGCATGGAGATACATATATATATATATATAATTAAAATAACTTTTTTTATATGATTATTTTTGGTTGCACAGATAATTTATTTATCCTTTAATCTTAATCTTGATGTAAAAAAAATTTAGAGAGAGATATGTCAAAGTTTTAAAATACGAACGCTACCATAGACGACCACGACCTTCTATATATGTACATACCACAAAACACAGATGACACGTTATATAAACAAATTGGTGTCTTGTAAGAAAATCTCTTAACAGTCAATTAAAAAAATCATTACTATAATCCCCAATTAAAAATAATGACAACTAAAATCTATTAAAAAAAAAAAATCGTCGAATAGTGGCCATTGATAATTTGAACCCAACGGTAGAAGAGACAAATTAAAACAATGAAGAGAGAGAGAAAGATAGAATTGACAAGACTGAAGGAAGGGTGTGTCTGTGAGGGACAAAATGGTGACAGGCATGAGGTGGACCATCGGTTGGCTGTGAGTCACCCGCTCCTCTCTATTCTCTGCATTTTCCCTATTTTGGTTTAAACGCTTCATGTGATTCATTCTCTTCTATCTTCTTCATCTCTCCTTCTCCCTTAACAGCAAGGACCTATTTATCAAGACTAAATGATTAAAGCCTATTTTCAAGCTTTTTCATTGTAATTGTCAGTGATCTCTCTTATCATGAGGTCATCATAAGAAACATTACATATATGTCACGTGTGTACGTATCTATATACACATGCATGTAGACAAAATAATACTACACATTTAACACTATATATATATACAGTATTCTGACAATGTAAGATTGCATCAAATTCTCTCTGTATATATATTATTTTAATTAGCCATTGAGGGACGTAGTTATAATAGTCTATACATTTTTGGTTGCTTTCTAAAACGAATATCCAAACATGTGTGTTTGTGGGAGATAATAAAATATTGAAAAAAATAATAAATTTTGCAAATAAATTGACTGAGAGATATTGAAATTGACACTGTTGATATCAGAAATAGAAGAGTAGGTGTGAATAGTAGAGGTAGGGTTGGGTCAAACCCTAAATAGGAGTCTGACGAATCTAGTCTTGAATGTGTTTGATTTCAAGGTTTTTCTTTACCTCCACACACTATGTTGCACAGTCCTATGGCTATACCCTATCGAATGTTGTTTTTAAAAAGAAAATGTAATATTTTTTGCTACTCCCAGGCCTCTCCTACAAACTCCCCCAACACAACAAGAAAATATAATGATAGGTGATGAAAAAAAATCAGTAGTACAATTTAATAAATACAGTATTTTTTTATATACAGTATCTGATGAGATCTAGATTTCTAGATACCTATAAGTTATAACCGAAGTATTTAATTGCTCAAACTAGCGAGTAACGGTTTCAAAACAATGAAATACTTTGAGGCCTAGAAGCCCAAAACACCTAATTGGAATTCGACTAAACGCTGCATCAACCACAATCAAGTTTGAGTTGAACCCAACCGTAGCCAAATTTCCATTTGAAAAATCCGATTATACCGAACAAATTGTAACCGAAGTCAAACTAACAAAATAAACCGGGTTTAAGTGTATAACACAAATGCATTTAGAAAATTTCTTCAATTTTTTTTTTTTTTTTTTTTTTTCAAAAGAAAATTTCTTCAAATTAAGAGTAAATCTTGCTAGAGAAGTAACACCGGACCAAACGTAATTCGGTTTACACATCACATAAGGGAAACTACATTTAACACCAATCAAGTCCACATAACACTGCATGCATATCATCACCAAACGGAAATGACATATTTATTGAAGAAACAACGAAAGAAGAAAACAGAGGAGTAGATGATTATGATTGCTTAATTCTTGTTGGCGATGAAAAGTCCCCATTTTTGTTCATCCGATGCACACCTCTCCAGCTTTGCCTTCCATCCTCCAACAATGGCATCGTAATCCTCCTGCGTTTTTTCAACTTTTGTGAGATAATTTGATCATAATAAAGATTTTGATTTTTTCGAAAACTGAAAGATACTGACTTTGGAGAAGTCGGAGATGAATTCTTCTTTTTCTTTCTCCACCCTCTCTAGTTCACGTCTCAGGACTTGCGTAAACTG
The DNA here is from genome assembly GCA_011420285.2 of Erysimum cheiranthoides. Classification (NCBI taxonomy): domain Eukaryota; kingdom Viridiplantae; phylum Streptophyta; class Magnoliopsida; order Brassicales; family Brassicaceae; genus Erysimum; species Erysimum cheiranthoides. The sequence continues at coordinate 7,528,229 of CM022180.2, forward strand.
TATATACAAAACACCCAAAACAAAAAATACTCTGTTAAAACTATAGTCCTTGGTTTTAAAAAATGTATATACATATGTTAGTTAGTTTCATTCACCTGATCAGTTCGGTCCTCTGCGATCACGTCTTTAAAGCCAGCGTCTTTTAGCATCTACATTCAAGATTAGTGCTAAAGGGGTTAGAGTAGCAAAGGGTTTTGAGAACAACCAAAATATTTTTTTGACAATCGAAACAAACCTGCCCATAAGCCTGGACATCATGAAGATCATATCCTCTCTGCTTGATGTATTCAGAAAACTCAGGAGATGGAGTTTTTGGGCTTCTACAGTAGTCACTGATGAGAACTTTACCTCCCGGTTTAAGCCACTTGAAGAAAGTCCTGAACAAAGCTGGTTTGTCCTGAAACAAAAAGAGAGAGAATGAGTAAGCATTTGCAATGAAAAACTTCCATGAGAGAATAGTGAGATCAAAGTTGGGTACTTGGATGTGCAGAATAGTGTCACGGCTGTAAATGACATCAAACGAATTATCTGGGTAGTGTTTCGTGGTACAATCCGCGACCTCAAACTCAACCGAGCAGTTGAGTCCAATAGCACGTTCCAATGCGAAAGAGATCATGTTGACAGAGAGATCGATACCAACAACATGAACATCAAACTTCTCAGCCATATAAAAGTCACCTCCACCAATGCCACACCCAACATCTAACACCTTCTGTCCCGGTTTCAGATTCATTTTCTCCACAAATTCTTTGGTTGTCTCTGATCCAAGAAATACGACACAAACACACACAGATAATGAAAAATTAAGACACAAAACACCGCGCACACACAACACAAGCAAAAGAAAATAGGGATTTTACCGATTCCACCGGTGCTCACAAACCCTTGTCCAAAGACACGCTCATAGCGTAGGATTCCGCTGGATTTGTATTGAACATTGTCCAAAAAACGTTGGAAGCCTCTGTCATTCTCTGAGCTGACTTTCTGCCAAATCCAACAAATCTGCATACCAGATAACAAATAATGTTACAAATGATTTTTTTTTTTTTGGGCTAAGTTACAAATGATTAAGATCTTAATAAAAAGGGAAACTAGATAGTCTTCATAGACAGAGTTTTTGTTTGCCTGATTCTGATTCTTCTTGTTCTTCACATAAGCTCCGATGCACTTGCATCCGATCATAGAGAGCTCAAATGAATTCCCAGCAGCATCGCGTGTCTGACATTCTTGAAAGACCTGCATTTTTTATACCATCGATTTAAATCAGTAGATATACAAATGCCACATCACTTCTACGCGAATGATCTTAGTATTCCAATAATTTGCTTGGACAGGTTTGGCGACAATTAACTACATATCTGTTGACCAATACACTACTTCAAAGTCCTATAAAACAAACCTAAATAATAGATAACATTTAGATCTCAGTCAATAAGAGGGATTTCATGTGGTAATGCATTCTAACTATTGTTCATCTGCTAAACGATTGAAATTGCAGTCCTAGAACTGTAAAAGAAGTTTTAATTGGATGTAAAAGAAGTAGGAACCTTGGAATAGAAACGAGGTTCACGGTAGTGAGTCGGGTTGGATTTCCGCTTGCTGTCTCCAGATTGGTGGAAGCAAGATTCACGGAAGAAAATGTATCCTCCAACCTTGATCCAACCAACCATCCTTTCTGCCAAAAGCTCCACCTGCATCCAAACAAAACCATAAAAACTTATAATTGGTTCCTCGTTCAAAAAGGTTATTTTGTTTGTTTATACCTCTTTGTCAGAAAGATACATTAGCAGCCAGTTGGAGAATATCAAGTCAAGGAATCCATCAGTGATCTTCAGGTCAGGGGATGTAACATCAGCACACATAAACTTGACGTTCTTGTAGTGCCCATTGACACTTTCATTCTAGAGTAAAGAAGAAATAACATTCAAGATTACAAGTGATGAGCAATGAAAGCGAAAAAACATTAACTAAGAAGGTAAGTAAAGTAATAAACCTTCTTAATGACGCTATCAATGAAGTCAAGAGCAATGAGTTCACCAGCTTTTTGAGCCAATTCACCAGTGAATCGACCAATACCGGCTCCAAGTTCCAACACAGATTTACCTTCATATGAAGGGAGTAAAGAGAGTACCTAGAAAAATTAAATCAACTTATCAAGTTCAAAATTCAAATGTTCTGTTCAAGAAACCAGTACACACCTTACGATGTTCCTAGAAGGAGACATCACATTGGAATCAAAATCATCCAAACCAGCTGAGCTGATGAATTCGATTCTTAACATGATTCAAATGATACATTTTCTTTATCAAGTTTTAGAAGAAAATGATCCAAAAAATTGGTTACCTCAGGTCGTTCTTCCTTGTCGAGATCCGAAGCTCTAGAGTCAAGCATCATAGCTTCAACAGTAAGATCAGCCGAATGCTCAATCCAGTAATTCTTCTGGATATCACGCTCTTCCTCTACTCCAATTTCAATCCAAAAAAAAACAAATCAAAATCAACATTACCCAGTTTTCGGTTATTAAATCCAACATTAACATAGTAAGATTCGAGACATAAAATCGGTGATCTCACCGTACGATGCTGCCATTTCGAAAGGTCGGGAAAAAATGAAGAAGACGAGAGAGGGAGAGATCAATGGCCTTCGACGGCGAGTCTGGATCTAGAGAAGCTTCGGGATCTACGGTTAACGGATCGTCCTCTCTGCTGCATCAATTTCACACAGTCGAGTCGGGAAAATGTAATTGAGATTGGTTTCCGTGGCTGAGAGAGAGTGTTCCTGCGCGCCCTTTTTTATAGGGAAACGGTGGCGTCACCTTCGAGTTCGGGACGACTTTTTACAGCACTGTTAATGTAATAACAGTCGGTAATTCAAATCTCTTTTTTTTTTTTTCCTTTTAATTTTTGGTCAACACCGGTAATAATAATAAGCGTATAATTTAGTAAATGTTTTGCTGTCAATCCTTAAGTTATGATTATTTTACCATATACGTTGATATATTTGCATTCAAATACAATATATACTTTTGCATTTAATTATTAGTATATAAATTGAAATGAAATGTAGGTACATTTTATCATCATACTTCAGAACACACCATATTTTTTTGATAAATGTAAGTTTCTAGGAAATTCTAAGAAAAAAGTTGAGAAATATAAAAATATCCTTGTTGTTGGTAATATTGTTGAGTAATTTGGGGAGTTGGTAGAAGGGAATCTCTAGATCGTTCATTGGGAGGCGAGATTTGGGTCCCTTGGGATCTATAAGTGAGAAAATATCATATAGTACTACAGTCGAATCTTTTATTTATTTTTCTTTAAAAAAGAAAGACACTTCACTCTTGTCACGGTCACTTGACACATTATCGCAGAGTCACCGGTGACACGTCATATTAAAGGACAATTATGGCTCACGTGTTTTGTCGTTTTAAAGCCATGCTGCATCACTCATTAGTGTACATCTGGATTCTCTTCACCAACCATCACTTTTTGCTTTTGGCTTTTTTTCTTTCTTCATATTTCTTTATAGACTTTCACTATTAGGAATCTCCTAATATTCAATAAAATTATCTTAGTTGTGGTTCAGTAAATTACACATATAAACCTCAAATGTCAATGGTTAAAAAAGGCCTATCCATGTAAATTGTACATACATGGTACCATCCTATTTTGACGTTTCCATGTAAGATTTTTAAGATTTAACCAAAAGACTTCAAAACGCTTTGTTTACGTTTTTGTTTACTTTTTACCCATAAACACTACATGGGCTGCATGTTCAAACAATCAAAGATTCATAACTATATGGAACAATAAAATAACAGTTTTATCTTTGTATTAGTTGTTCGTGTTAATTAAAAAGCCTTAAGGCATAGCTTAGCCCAAATATACATCCACAACCACGACTCGAATTGGACTCGGTCACCATATGGGAACAAAACTTCCCTCAACGTTCTTAATCCTTATACCTCAAAGATTAATACGTGTTTCTAATTCACTATCCTTTACGGTCGAATTAATTGTTTTTTTTTTCTCCTTCCCTTCTAGTTTTGATGGGGTTTAAAATTTAAATTTGAAAAACCTCGAAATAACGGAAAAAAAACGATTCATAGACCCTTGGAGCCAGGGAGGTCAATCCACTGAAGCTGAGCCTCGACCTCTCCGCATTCCACATGTCGCAATCTGAGAACGAGATCCTGGACGAGCTTGCCGTCAACCCAGGTGACACGTGACTCCTCCGCTAGACAGTTGTGACGGCTGGGCTGAACCGTGGTTACAATGGTTCCACTAGGAAGTCCATCAAGTTGCATCCTCAAAGCCTCAATATACGGCTTTATCGCGAACTCTGCATCACCCATCTTGTCGTCTTTGCTAAACATGTCGTGATCGTACACCGTCTACGTATAACATATACTTTTTATAATCAATATAAACAACATCATATTCATACGATAAGAAAATTAGTGCATGTTTTAGTATGTATAAAATACCAAGAGGACGGTAAGATTGGAGTCTGTGACGGAGAGAGTCAGATCTTCATTCCATTCCGGATTTACATCTTTGTTAATGACACGAGTCTTCAATTTCTGCAAAATTATAAGTTGATAATCTAAGAACGTTTTTGATGTATGAATTATTGTGAAATTGTTAATTTGATGATTGGTTAATTAACCTGTTTGCCCATTTTGACGACGACGTAAGGATCGCTGCTACTGATGTCACGGACGGCTAGATTGACGCCACGTTTGATGCGGATTCTAAGGAGGCCCAAGAGATCGTCCATTAGTGAGCTTGTCCTCGCCGGACACGCCGTTGTCATTTCCTTTTATTAATTTTCCCGATTATCTTCTTTCTTACTCACTTAATTTCTACAATCTCCAACTCACCCGTGAAGAAGATTCAAATGTGCTCTTTAGTTTCTTCGTTAAGTTTCAGTTCCGTTTATATCTCCATCGCTAACGGCAGGTCTCTTTGGTTTCTTACTTCTCTTTCTCTCTGTTTTTTTGGGGAGAAGATAACGTGCGAGAAAAGTAACTGATAAAGAAGAGATAATTAAAGACGTAACCTAATTTGATGTTGACTGGAAGTCGACCGGCAATTCCGGTATCTGGTGTTTAGGATTAACATTAGTTTTTGATACCCAATTTTAGAGAACGTTTAAATAAACATCGTTTATATAATAAGATTTTCCATTTCCGGCGAAGACTTGCAAAAGGTATCTAGATCAAATGCCTAAATCGGAGGAATATGTAATTTAAAAAGAAAAAGAAAAAGTGTAACAAAATTGGCCTATACGCTTGGGATAAATTCTAAAGAACAAACGTTTTCTCAATGATCGGTGAGGCACGGACAAAAGCAGCTCAGGGGAACACTTTTCGCAGTCTCTCTGCTGATAGAGACGCTCGTTTGTTGTTTGGTTCCAGCACAAGTGCGTATTTGAAATCTGCAGATTTTCAAGAAGAAGAAAAAAACAAATCTTTGAGTGTTATTTTGCCAGATTCTACGAGGCGAAAACCTATCAGAATCTGTTTCTTTAAAAAGCTTACCTTCAATGGCTCCCTTGCAATCGCCTAACATTTCTCTTGCGGTTCCTCTTCGTAAATAGGCTTTGACGTTCTAAAATTTTTATAAAGAAACCATCTCTTTGTTGAGTGTTCTTAGAAAGCAAAGAGTTTTATTATACAAGAGAGACCTGCTTGTGTTTAGAAAGTTACCTTCTTGTCGAGGGTGATGGCTTTGGTACAGTCTTCTTCGGCTTGAAGAAAGCTGTATGTAAATGATTTGTCAAGGCAATGTCACATGGAAAGATCGCTCACTAAAAAGGGTTTTAAGGATCTGAGAAACATTTACCATCGAAGTTCAAGATATGCAGCAGCTCTGTTACTGTAATAGGTAGCATTGTTCTCACTTAGCTTTATAGCTTCTGAGTATAGACCAATAGCTTTCTGCCATTGATTCTCTTTGAATGCTTGGTTACCCTGGTTTACATAATCACGGAACACAGAGATAAACGACCACATTAGATTAATGAGGATAATGCCATTGAGAGAATGAGACCTGCAATGGAAATTAATTGACCTTCTCTTTGGCAATCTCTGCCGACTCTTCTTGGCTGATAGTCTTTTTAGAAGATTTGGGATCGGCAACAATGCTCGAGTGCTCTTGCAAAGATGCATACATTGTCTGCACCGTATCTAGTAAAAAGCGGTCACCACCGTGTCTTCCTATGAAAGAAACTGAAACAGGGCATTTTTCATGATGTCCGAGCGGCACAGTCACCTGATTCATCAGATCAATAAATGTAAGACATATATACACTGTTGATTGGGTTTGCTAATGCTGACTGGTCAGTGGTTGTTTTCAGTATGCGTGAGGGCACAAAGGTCATATTGACATCATCTTTACTAGCATGGTAGGTGAGAGAGAGAAAGAAAGATATTTAACCTGACAACATCCTGATATGCTAGCAATGCTAAGCAAGCTTGACGCTCGGGTTTGATAGTCTTCAGAGGTTATCTCCTTGCTACCAAGTTTTGGGGGAACAGCTGGCATTGTTGGAACAACCAGGATGCCATCATCCTTGACGCATAATGTTACAGAGTTAGGAACAATGAGGTATTAGTCGGAACACGTAGAAACTAACTTGCTCAAGTTGTGGACATCTCATGGAAGATCAGGAATACCTTGAGAAGTGAACCAATAGCCACTCGAGTCTCGTTTCTGATTGCATTCAGGTTCTCAAACTCTTCATTGGTTAGTTCTGGGTTCTCACGCAATTGTGATGAAATCACAGGATCAATAGCTGGCTTCACTGTATTGATCCAATCCCCATGATTTTGAAGAAACTCATGCCTACAATGCCAACGTTTTAGAGATCAAAACCAAGATTCTCTCATCCTCTGTTGGTGAATAAACAATAGGCACACCTTTGAAGAAGCTGCATCACATTCGCCAGTAGTCTCGATGTTGGGACCTTCGTGTTAGCAATGGCTTTTGTCCTAGCGAACTCTTTCAAGCTAGGAACTTTAGTTTCAAAGTAGTTCTCCAAGTTCTGATGCTTCAGCAATTGTCCTAAATATATAAAAAAGGATAATGTTGTTATAATCAGAATATGTAACAGAGACAAACGATCTTCAGGAAGAGCAAAGGGCATACTTCCAAAAAGCTTTTCAGCTGATTTGATCACCACCTGGGTAATCCGGTCCACAGGGATCTTTAACAGCTGAAAACAGTCATCGGCTAGTATGATTTGCCTTGGATTCCGTTGTGTGGCAAATGGAAGTTGCAAGAGTACATGGCCAACACGACGTAGAGTGTTTGGATCGCGGGCAAACCATCCTGAAGCCAATATATCTTGATCAGAATCGAAATAATGCTCATATAATGGTGTTAGTTTAAAACAGTCATATGAACGAAGGCATCTTGCAATATGAATATATAACAATCAAAACATAGCCTATATAAAGATCCAAATCAATCCACCACAAACGGTTTAATTAACAGATTAATATATCCATACCAACTGAGTCGAGACTTGAAGATACTGGTATGATTCCTGTATTTGAAATAGCCCCATGAGAAGATTTGAATCCAAGAACGCCACAGTATCCAGCAGGCACTCTTACCCCACCAACTGTGTCGATGCCTGCAATGGTGCAAGTCATCAAAACCATATTCTTGAAACAACTGAACCACAACCAACCAGTAAACTGTTGAGATTTTAGAGGCAGATGGGAGGAGCCAATGACAGACTACCATGTAAACCCGTATGGAACTATCTGACCATAAAGCCATCAGAGTCTAAATCAAGCAATTATATTAGTGGCCAAATAAGTTCAAGGGGACCTGTTGGATAGTGCTTATACAGAAAAGTTGGGGTGTGGTTCTCTTTTGGGATTCATCTCATATCTACTATAACTCGAAGTTTATAGGAGAGTGTGTTTTGGTTCAGTGATTCTTACATCCCCTTCTAAGCCTTCACTATAACGTTTATGGTGAAAGCAGTATGCACAAAAGTGACCTGATTAATAATGCCAGCAACATCTTGTCTGAAACTGCAATATGGTGGCAGTTTTAGTGAAAATGGCATTTAAATATTCAACATGTTTAGAATCGTTTCAGAAATTTCCTAAAAAGAGATAACTATAACCATGTTTTGAAAGGTCATGCAATGTTTTGTTACTAAAACATACGGTTATCTCATACCAAATAGTCCTACCAGGAAAAAAGTATCTGTTGAACTCACCTAAAGCAAAATCCACAGCTTTAGTTGCTACGGCTACAGCAGCTCCACTGCAAGGGCCACCAGGAATACGAGCAGGAGCTGCAGGATTTGTAGGTGAATCGTAATGCTTGTTTTCTCCACTGATACTGAAGAAAATGAAAACCGCAAAACAAAGGAATTAATATACTTGAACCCTGATAAAATAAAGGAATTTCATCACTGGAATTCCAAACTACAGGTCAATATCTATATCCCGATTAAGGTAACAATCTAACATATGTAATCAAAACAGAGACAAACCTAAACGCAAGTTCATCAACTACAGTTTTTCCAACACAAGTGGCTCCACCTTCAACGAGAGTTGAAACCACAGGACATGTTGAAGAAGCAGCTTCATGCGTCCTGACCCAGTCTGGATGACCAAAGCCAGTCACGTAGCCTGTAATATCGAATCTGGAAAAGAAACAAATAAGAAGGAGAGAAATAGTAAACTTAGCTTTTTCAAAACTTAAAAAGTCAAAAATTCATGTAATATATGCAAACACTATCTCCAAAGTCGATCCAACCATAGATTCATCCAACGAAAGGAACAGTTTGAAGGTTCATATATATTCAGCTTTTTATCGAGAACTAGCAGACAAACACATTTTGAAACTAGAACCAACAAAATTTCAGTATAATAGCTCTAAATCAATCAACCATACACTCGGAAGTTCACCAAGAGACATAATATAACGCGGCGGAGAAGAATAAGAATAGAGTCAACGCAGATTCCAATGTTTGTCAAACAAAATTTAGACTACCCTAGCAAAAATTCATCATCTAAATCCCCAATTGAAAATCATAAACATATGGGGAGGCGGAGAAAAAAGTATACGGCAACTCACACGTCGGAAACGGCAAAAGTGAGGCCGGTGAGAGGATGAGGAGCTTTGGGAGGAGCAGGTTGCGGAGGAGGAAGCAGCAAGAGTTTATCGATAAAGGCGCCGAAATCTTCACGGACGGCCTTCTTCAGCTTCTTAGTAACGAGAAGAATCCCAGCGAGACCTAAACCTAGAAGCACCCAGAGATTCGCAGCATGAGACGCCATCGATGACGTTTTTGTGCTGCTGCTGCTGCTACTTGAGATAAGAGAGAGAGAGAGAGAGACCCTAAGGAGAAGGACGCTATGCTATATCAAGTTTTGTTTTGTGTGTTGTTGTTTGCGTTGCTTGGAGGTTTTATTTCTTTTTCATTTTACATCACTTGGAATATTGAGGGTTTATTGTAAAACAAAACTATTTTGCTGTATTATTATTATTTTTTTTTTGTTTGACGTCGTTTCTTTTTTTAATTCAATAGCTATAAAATATGGACACACTATTGTCTCCTCTTGTGATATGAGGATCATTTGTGGTTACTTGTTATATTTTTAGAAAATAGTTTCTAGTGGTAGTATGTTAAGAATGTGGCACACTCTCGGCCAAAATCATGTCGTGTTTGCCCTCAATACACAAAACATCTGATTTGGTCTAATTATCCGGAAAAAAAACTGACTAATTAATTGAAACAAAAACTATAGAACAAAAGTTTAGCATTTCAGATGTCAACGATTTTGTATACGAGTCTCTGATCTCAAAAGATTATAGGCCTAGGCCCAAAATTTTAAGGTTTTTTAATCAATACATAATGGACTGAAATTTCTGTTAGGATTTAGGTGGGTATACATGAAGAAGGGTTGTTATATTCTGTAAGCAAATAAAACAGAGGTTCATGGCTTATTGAAGGTGATCAAAACTCCAAAATTTTCCATACAACCTCAAAACAAAGACGGGCCAATAAAATAAACGAACTTAACAAATAAAAAGGAAAATGGATATAATCAAAGAAATGCATAGAACTTTCAACAGTCCATCAAATTCATTGAGTCAGCTGAGACAAATGAAGGGCTCACCGATAATTTACATTAGCAAAAATTACATGGACATTATTCATCATATATCTGAAAAAAATGCGAGTAATAGAACATCTTGGGACTAGACATCATCAAAGTAATAATACTTGCAAAGTAATTATTCTCTGATGAAAGACTCAGCGAAACAAACATTTGCTTAGCACACTAAAAAAGAACCAAAATAGATATCAAAGTTAGGCCTAACAAATACTCCCTCTGTTTCAAAATGTAAGATGTTTTAGAATTTTTTTTTGTTTCAAAATATAAGATGTTCTCTATTTTCTATGTATAATTAATGACAAATTATTGAATTCAAGAAAGATAACTAAATACTATTGGTTTAGAGTTGTTGAAAATTATAAATCACAAAAAATAATGCATATTAAATATGATTTCTTAATATATGTGAAAATTCTAAAACATCTTACATTTTGAAATAGAGGGAGTATTTCCTTTGCGAGTTAGGGCATCCTCAATGGGGGATCACCTTAGGGTGTTCTTAGAGTAAAAATAATAATATAATAATGTAAGATCATGTGTTTAGATCTTTTGTTTAAAAGTTGATTAGTGGGAGAACATGTGTAAAGATCTTAAGATTTAATAATATAATAATCTAAAACTTTTAAAACATATTACAATTATTAAAACATTTAAAAATTACATATAAATTGTAAACTTTAAAAACTGAAAAGTGAAAATACAATACTAAATATTTAAGAAAAAAAACATTAAAAATATAAATAACAATCAACAAACAAACATATTACTTAATAAAAGCACAAAAACATTTTATCTAATTAATACATAGTTTATTATCCAAATTTATTCCAAATATGTTGAATCAAATCCTCTTTTAGTTGGTGATGTGCTTGTCTATCACGAATTCTTGTATGCCCATCACCTAAACCCTCAAGATTTGTAGGCATACTTACTGAAAACGTAAGATCCCGAGGTATTTCGGTTTCATCGTCTTGTCGGAATTCATTTTCGTCATAGAGAGTGTATGAATCTCGCTCATCTTCGACAATCATATTATGAAGTATGAGACAAGCTCTCATAATATATGCTATTTTACCTTTCGACCATAAAAGAGATGGATTTTTAATCATGGCGAATCTAGATTGCAGGACTCCAAATGCACGCTCAACATCTTTTCGTGCACCTTCTTGACGTTCAGCAAACAAACTATGTTCCGGGTGTTGTGGTTGTGGGATAGATTTAACAAATGTCGCCCATTCGGGGTAAATGCCATCCGTCAGATAGTATGCCAAATTATACTCCCTTCCGTTGACATAGTACGTCACTTCGGGAGCTCGACCGTAAATAATGTCATTAAAAACTGGAGATTGATCAAGAACATTTAAATCGTTACTAGTACCTGGCGCTCCAAAAAATGCGTGCCATATCCAGAGATCTTGTGAAGCTACCGCCTCCAAAACAATTGTTGGTTTACTGGTTCCGCGTGAATACATTCCTTTCCAAGCAGTTGGGCAATTCTTCCACTTCCAATGCATACAGTCGATGCTGCCAACCATCCCGGGAAAACCCCGCTTTTCTCCATAAAAGAGTAGCCTTCGGAGATCATCTGGTGTGGGTCGCCGTAGGTATTCAGTGCCAAACAAGTCAACTATTCCGACGACGAAATGTTCCAAACATTCACGAGCAGTCGATTCACCAATACGTAAATATTCATCAACTGAGTCCGACCCAGTCCCATATGCTAATAGCCGAATTGCTGCAGTACATTGTTGTAGCGCTGATACACCATTTCGGAACCTTGCATCCTTTTTTGGTTGAAAATATGGAAGCTTTTCACTGAGACGATTCACAATACGCAAGAACAATGACTTGTTCATTCGAAACCGTTTGCGAAATTGCCTATCCAAAAAAGTCGGATTATCACTAAAATAATCGTTCCACAAACGTTGATGCCCTTCTTCCCGTTTTCTATCGATATATTCACGTTTCTTCCTCTGGGCTGGAATTCCCTCTTCCGCTGGAATTTCCTCTTCAGTAGCTTGAAATTGATTATTAAATTGATCTTGGAAAAATTTGTTAAAACTATCATTATACGGATCAGAATGGTAGTGAAAATTATTGGAAAAAGAAGCCATAAAAACTTGGGAGAGATTAAGCTTGGAATTTGTAGATAGAGAAAATAAACTTGGAATTAGTGAGTGTGAAAGAGGAGAGAATTGTATGTTCGTTGGGAGAGAAGGAAATGTTTTCTTTAGTTTGGTTTAAGAGAGAAATGAATGTTTGATGAAATACAATCTTCTCCAACAACGAAATATTTATAGAGAGTTGCAATTGTCTGTGGGAAAAGGCATGTGATACATCCAAAACATCAAGTTGATACATGAAGACAAACACATGTGAACTTTGGTCTTCTTTTACAAACAAAAGCCTGTTACTCTGTCAAACTTTGTTTTCCAAAACATACAAAACAAATGCACGTGATTCTGGCTTTAAAACTACAATCCAAAAAACAAAAGCATGTGCCTACAAGCAGACATTATATGCTGCACTTGCCGACTACTCTAATCTACTTAATAAACATGATGAGTGCCACTACCAAAACACTCATACTGAAGCAAACAACAATTACCAATTCAGGGGCCAAGTTGAACAAAGGTTTCTTCTCACCTAACTCAGTAACAAGGCTTTCCAGGTTCACCAACCTCTGATCTGACTGGTTTTGGTGGTCCTTGAGTTGGATCAGTTGTGCTTCATAATCAGGTTTTGTTGGTTCAGCTTCACAACTCCATAGACTCCTCTTCACAGCTTGTGGTTGCAGAGGGTAGTATAACTGCTTTCCTCCTCCTCATCAGAACTGCAGTCTAACGGGCTGTTTATCCCATAGTCGTAGATATCATCAAGGCCTGTCTTATTCAACCTGAAACCAATAAACAGAAAGCAATCAGAATGAAAACTTACAATTCAGGAAAAACAGATAATCATCTTGCCAAAGCTCATTAAACAGGAGATATATAACAATGCAATGAGAATACAAAAGCAAATCAATCCGGATTTAGGAAACAAACATAGCCGATTCATTAAAAACTTAAAACACAAGAGATCATGTTACATCTTTTGGAGGCTTCACAATTTTTTCATCTTCATCCAGAGCTTCTTTCTTGGCAATTAGACTGTCAAGAATGGACATCTTTTGGAGTTCTCTCATTCCATCCAAATCCTTCTGTTTTAGCTCAAACATTTTAGTAAACTCAGCAGATGCAGCAGCTGGTGCAGCCGTTGATGAGGCCTTCTCTTTACCTTTGTTCCTTAATTTTTTCATTGCCTTTATGCCAGGAGGCCTACTCTCGTGCTCACCTACTACAGAGCCTGAAGATGGTGGAGCATCATCGGCTTTGCGTTTGTTAGAGCTGGTTGTCTTATTAGAAGTGGGGTTCATTGCCTCCAAGTTTAGCCATTTCTGTTCATAGCGAAGAACATTCCAAGCATACTCCAAACCAAACTTCTTATTGTAAAGCTTAGTGTAGATTTGGTGAGCATTCTGCTCAATATCCAACTCATTCATGCCACTCGCTTTCTCACCATATGCCTCTGCATAAGTTCCACAGAACCTGCTCACTTCTCTGCTGATTTTTTGCCATTTTTGTCTACAAAGATCAGGGCGCCTTGGCTCAGCACCACCTTTCACATGAGTACTTGATGCGTAGTAATCTCCTATCCGCTTCCAAAACGACCCTGCCCTTTGATCATTTCCAACTATTGGATCTTTAGAGGTGTTTAACCAGCCGCTAACTAAGACTAAGTCGTCTTGTGTGGACCATAGCCTTCTCTCCCTGCGCTGTTCTGCTGTCTCTTCTGGTTGACTAGGAGGTTGAGTAGGGTGTGAACTAGTTTGTGAAGTAAAAGGAGGGATTTGGGAGGAACCAATGTTTGGATTACGAACAAAGCCATCATATGGGAAGTTAAGAAGGCTGAAGTAGGATTGAGACTGACTATTAGGAGTATTATTTGGTTCCATAGCAAACAGAGGAAGAGAGATTTTTGGCTCGAAGAGAAGCTTAGGAAGAGAGATTATTAGCTAGAAGAGAGATTACTGGATCAGAGAAGTAAAAGGTATGAGAGCTTTTCTCCATTTGGCTGGGATATAATATAGAGAAGTTAAAAAGATCATTAAATTCAAAGTTTGGTGTTGTTAAAGACTTTTAATTCTAAATAACCATTACCTACTTCAGTCACTTCAGAAGTAAATGAAGGTCATTGAGTGTTTTTTATCTCTAAACCAAAAAGTTTGGTTTTGTTAATGCATTCAACTCAACAAGTTTTGTTAAAGCATTGATATCATCTAGAAAATCAGTTTTAAAAGTTTAGTTTGGGTTCAAGTTCTAAGTTTTAAGAGTTTTAAAAGTTTTCAGACCAATAAAGTGCTCAGTTTTTAGGGTAAGATTTCATATTATTTAGTTTGAAAAGTTTTTTAAAGTTTCACAGCTTTCATTGAAACAAGTTTTTAAATTGTTGAGACTATTCTCCGAAGAACATAACCTGGCCTAACAGGTTAGATACTCAGACATATAAAAAATGAAACTAAGTGACACTAAAATCACTACTATACTGAAAACAAGATCCACTAAAATGAGAAAACAAAACTGGTTCAATTACAATTAAGACTATTGCAGTAGCTATATAGTGAGTGTGGAAACAGGGATCATTATCCAAATTGCAAGCCAAACCAGAACTCAAGTTGAAACATGGATCATTATCCAAATTGCAAGACATCCGAGACCATCACAACTCAAGTCTGAGAAACTCGTTATACAATCAAGCAATACAAAACAAGTCAACAAACATCACATAACATCTGTGAATAACCACTTATACACTACTACACAAGCCACAAAACCACTCACATAAGGAAACCAAGCTAGTGAATGTGCCTTACCTTTTAGTTTCGAGGAAATGCAGGTTTGTTGATGGTTATCCGATGTAATTTGCCCTGGTTAACCTCACCTACAAGCCTCACAAACAAAGCAAAATCGATTAATGTTCATCAACAATTCAGTCACTCACAATTCAGGAAGCCTGCTTTAATACAATGCTTACATTTACCATATACCAGATTTTCTCAACATTTTTCTAAGATACAATTTTGATCTCAACTCATAGTCAAAATCCAAACTTCAAAAGCACAAAAAAGAAAAAGAGATTCGTTAAGATCCCTCAAGAGCATCAGAGAAACCATAGAATGAATTAAGCTGTTGAAACCAAATATTCTTCCTCTGTTGCTTCAATTCCAATTAAATCCAAAACGTTTCAAATCCAAAAAAACTGTAGAGACTTATTTCATTTCTTTGGCAGCGTAAAGAGAGTTTAAAATCAACTAAAATCTAAGCTAGATTCACATGGAAGAAATCAGGAACTGTAACGTACACATCATAGCCATGAGCAAGCAATAATGAGAAAGCCAAAGCACAAAAGGCCAAGTTCAGAAACAAACCTTGAAGTTCTCGTTGTTTGAAATCGGACAGAATCTTCTGGTCGGCGAAACGAATCGGCTAGGTTTCGACACGAGAGAGAATCAGGCGGAAACAAGGCGGCAACGAAAGAGAAACAGGCGGAAACAGGCGGAAATCGGACATAATCGATTTGTCGCCGCTTGGTTCGCGTCGAGAGAGAAAGCGAGTGAAACCCTAGGAGACAACTCTGATTTTCTCACAAAATGTAAATATTTTTTTTTCTTCCAAAATTCTCAACCAATAGAAAGGTGCCACATTTGCCAAGAACAAGGCTTAAAACAGATCTCGGGCGAGATCACTTCTCTCTGATCCAAGCCCACTATTCCTTTTTTCTTAATTTTTATTTTTCTAAGCACATGGCCCATGATCCCCTGCTGCAGATGGCCTTATAAGATCATCTCTTAAGTATCTCAAATTGTCCCAAAGAAAACCCTCCTGAAGTTTATTTCGAAGTTGAAAAACTCATTGCGATCTCTATGTTCTAGAGAACCCATTTGACACCAAAAGCTGTGCATGTGTCATCTCTATGCTTTTTTTGACTGTTGCCATATACTCCTTATCAATCATTCTTTGAAATAATTACTTTGACTACATCCCATATTTCTACAAACCATGATTCCGATTCTAGAAACTGAAGACAAAAATTAAAGTACTAATACAAAAAAGATTAAAACAAACACCCACATGAACCGACGTATTTATCCTCCGCCACCGCTACATATACCGGTTAAGGAAACCGGGAATCTACAAAGGGCCGAGACCATCGGCGTACCTTCTCCGACAACCGCCTCAGCTGAAGCCGGAGGAAGAACCCTCCCGTCAGCGAACAACGCCCGCTCCCCCATCGCCGGCTGCTGATCTTGGTACCGCTCTAGCTCAGCCTCGGCGGAGTTATAAACGGCTTCATCTCCAAACCTCCGTTCCACCTCTAGATACTCCCCTAGCGAAGACCGCTTTGAATCTCCGGTTCCACGGTGGATTCCGTTTCCGGCGGCGTCATCATCGTCGTCTCGGCAGAAGCGCCACCATTTACGGCGGCGAGGCTCAGCCGAATTAGAAGGAGGACGCTTCCTCTGGTGGAGTCTTGCATTGGAGCTGGAAGCGCGTGAGATTGCGACGGAGGGTGACACGTGGCGTTGTGAAGAAGCTCTGAATGGCATCGGCATGGTTGCAGTGAAACTAAATCCCATAAGTGTCCCAAGTGTGATGCTTCTGTCATGGAAGAAGGATCCTGTTGACTAATAAACAAAACCCAATCAAGACTTCAATAACATCATAATATTTAATACTATTTATAAACCAATTCAAGGCTACAAATTATATTTCCTTCCCACAATAAAAGGGTTTTGAATCACGAGAAAAAAATGAATTTTTCACCTGAACATATCGTGAAAAAAAAAAAAAAAAATCTGGGTTTCTAGGAAAACACGTAAAAGTTTCTGGGCAGTTTGAAAAACACAATCTTTTTGGAAGTTAAAGCAAGTTTCTAATTGAAAGACTATATTCTAATTAAGCAGAAAGCTTTCTGGGTAGCTTGGAAGATACAAAGATATTGTAGGAACTGACCTCAGTGTCAAGATCGGAGGAAGAGACGGAGGAGATGGTGGGAGAAGATGGCACCTGATTCCGTGGATCTTGCATCACTGCAATCGCTGGTCTCAAATGGTTTGAGAGGTTGGAGATTGTGTCACAAAACTTAAACGACGTCGGATCGGGTGAGTTCCTAATGAGAGAAAAAGGAAAGTGTTTTTTTTTTTTTGCTTTTGGTTGGGGATGATAGGTGAAGAAGAAGAAAGTGACAAATGATTTGCTTTTTGAAATGATTGTGCTTCTTTTAAGCTAAAGTCCTCTTTGCCATCTGTTACACTATTTCTTTCTCAATGCCTGCGCTTCCATATTTTTAAAAAATTGATTTACTGTAATTTGTTTCTCGTTATGGGGAAATCAAAATCTTTTACGGGAACATTTGTTTTGTAACCTTTGGGTAAAAAACAGGTACATGTTGGTTGAAACTTGAGAGCATATTGAAACTTACGAAAGAAAATAAATTACAAAGTATGCTTTCATAGGTTCTATCGTTCTTTTCTTTCATAGGATACCTGAAAAAGGGAGAGCTAGATCTAAATTCACGCGAAGACCCTGTTATGATATACTGTAATGTATATATTATCTTTTATACCGACTTATCAACCTTTTGGTTAATATCTTACTAATAAAAGAAAGTTTTGGTTTAAAATTATTAATTTACTTATCAAAATTGTTGATAAAAAGAATAATTTCAAAAATCTATCTATATTTTCATTTTCTTTTTCTCTATAGTTTTGGAGTTTAGTTGGCAACTTTTGTTTCTGCCCAAAAAAGACGTTGGTAACTTTGGATTATAATTTCTAAAAACCTCTAAAGGGTAAATAACAAAAAATAAAAAATGAGAAGATGTTTTTTTTTTTTTTTTTTTTTTTTTTGGTCAACAAAATGAGAAGATGTTAAAAATTTAAAAAAACAGGATAAGTACTTTGGGATGTGGATGACGTCAACATTGATCAGTTACGAGATTACGATTTTGGTTTATAACTCAACAAAACTGATCACTTCCGCTTGTTTCTCTCCCAAACATCTTAATCCATCCAATCACTTCTCTTCTAATCGTAAAGCCTTAATTTAATCTCCGAGCCCTCTAATGGCGGATCAGAGCAAGAACACTCCACAGATCTTCGAGCTCAACAATGGCACCATGCAGGTCAAGATCTCAAACTATGGTGCCACCATCACCTCCTTGTCTGTCCCCGACAATAACGGTTCCTTTTCTACTTCCTTCCTGTGATGATCTCCGTTATGTTTCCAAATCCTTATCCTCTGATTATCGAGTTTGTTTTCTTATTTGAAGGGAAATTGGCTGATGTAGTTCTCGGATTCGACTCGGTGGATCCATATGTGGTAATTTCTCTCGAATTCACATAATCCTTGGATTGATCTCGACATAGATTTAATCGATCTGATCCAATACGCTTACCACTGCCTCTGGGTGTGTTTGATTTCAAAGTTGTCGGTAATGGTGAATAGATAGTGTTGTTCGCAAATCGCAACAACACATGTGTCTGAAATACTTCGCATGAATAATGTCTGGATTATATTGTTTAGAATATATATATATATATATATATATATATATGGTCATGTATCTTGTGATGAAAAATCAAAACAATATGGATTTTGTAACAGTGGTATTGAATCTGTGTATGAATCTGTATACATGATATGATTGTTACAGAAAGGGCTTGCACCGTACTTTGGGTGCATAGTTGGTCGTGTGGCAAATCGAATCAAAGAGGGAAAATTTAGTCTCAATGGAGTTAACTACACTTTGCCTATCAACAAGCCTCCCAATAGTCTCCACGGTATATATGACATTTCTCTTCTCTGTATGCTTCTATACTTCTCCGTGAACTTAATCGGTTTGAAACATGCATAAATGTTACTCTATTCAGGTGGTAACAAGGGTTTTGATAAGAAGATATGGGAAGTTGCAGGGCACAAGAAAGACGGTGAAAAACCTTTCATCACTTTCAAATATCACTGCGACGATGGAGAAGAAGGTCCCGACATGCATATTCATGTTCTTACATTTTGTTTCTTTGTGATATATATGCGATTCGATAATCTAGCTATATAATGTTTTGACGGTCCCCTCCACAGGTTACCCCGGCGCAGTTTCTGTCACGGCGACATACACTCTGACGTCAGCCACGACAATGAGACTTGACATGGAAGCTATTCCGGAGAACAAAGACACTCCCATCAGCTTAGCTCAGCATACATACTGGAACTTGGCGGGTCATGACTCAGGAAACATTCTTGACCATAAGATTCAGATTTGGGGGTCTCATATCACGCCGGTTGACCAATACACAGTTCCTACAGGGGAGATCTTGCCTGTAAAGGGAACTCCTTTCGATTTTACTGAGGAGAAACGGATAGGTGAGTCTATAGGAGAGGTGGGTCTCGGATATGATCACAACTATGTGTTGGACTGTCCTGATCAAGAAAAGGAGGGGCTAAAACACGCAGCAAAGCTGAGAGACAGTGCGAGCTCAAGGGTACTGAACTTGTGGACCAATGTGCCGGGAATGCAGTTTTACACCGGGAACTATGTGAACGGAGTGGTTGGGAAAGGGAATGCGGTTTACGGGAAGCATGCGGGTGTGTGCCTTGAGACGCAGGGATTTCCGAACGCGATTAACCAGTCGAATTTCCCGTCTGTTGTGGTTAAGGCTGGTGAGAAGTACCAGCACACGATGCTGTTTGAGTTTTCAGCTTGAGTGAAAACTGGTGGGTTTAGATGGATGTTTAGGTGTGTTTAGATGAATGGAATAAAGAAGGGCCGGTTCATTTGATTCATTGAACCGGGGAAAAGAGTGATTTTAATTTTGTCTTTTGCTCGTTGTTGGGGGAGAATAATAAAACCAAACTGAACCGTTTCTTTTTTACATAATCTTTTTGCTCTTTGTTATCTGATATGAGGAAAAAAAAAGAAGAAAATGATATCCCAAACAGTTTGGTGTATTTGTAAATGAATCTCCTATTGCTTGAGTGGTAATTATTATTTTGGGCGGTGAGAAGCAAAAGCCTATGGGGTGAAAAATATGAACCACCCATATGTCTAATCGCTTCGTCTCATTATTTTCTCTTTGTTTCAATAATTACATGTAATCAGGGCTTGTGGGTTTTACACACAGAAATGGCTTCTCTATCGTACGGAGTTTCGAATCTATGCAGAAATCAAGAGGTTTTGGCGGCGACTATACGGATTCCTCCGGTTGGGCGACAAAGCTCAGGTTTTTACCATATAATATAGATGAATCTCCCCAATCGTTTTCGACAAAACCTAGGATTTTATAGCTGAAGCGGTGGTAAAACTCTCCTGTGTTTGTTGAGATGATGCAGGATTCAGAGCTGCCAAGAAAGTCTTATATAGATTCGAGGGACATGGATTGTCATCATCAGTAGATAGGAGAGAGAAACAAAGAATGAGATTAAGAGTTAGCTCAAACTCTACTGAAACTGAAGACGACTCTGCCACAAAGACCAAGGTATGATCTCCATCTCGTCAAATTCAATTTTACATCACCATCCTCGTAGTAGTGTAGTGTCTCATGTCCTAACGCAAATTCTGTTGTGTAATGATTTGGTTATATAGACGACGCCGTTCGGATACACGAGAAAGGATGTTCTGTTGATAGGAGTAGGAGTGACTGCACTTGGTATCGGGCTAGAGAGTGGACTTGAGGTAATTTCATTATATCTAACATTTGATATCAACTGAGTTTATCTACTTTTTCTGAGTACCAATTTGTAATAATGAAATGGGCAGTATGTGGGAGTAGACCCCTTGCAAGCAGGGAATGCAGTACAGCTGATACTGGTGCTGGGTTTGACGTTGGGTTGGATTTCGACTTATATCTTTAGAGTCGGTAACAAAGAGATGACTTATGCCCAGCAACTTCGTGACTACGAGTCTCAAGTCATGCAGGTCTGTGCTTTTTCTTTGAGCTCTTTTATCAGGTTTAATCTACTTTACCTAACATTAACATATGGTTGGTTTGGTTGGTAATGGGCAGAAACGGTTGGAGAGCTTATCAGAGGCAGAGTTAGAGGCATTGATGGCACAGGTTGACGAAGAGAAGACCAAGGTTGAGTAGCTTCTCCGCTCCATTGTTTCATATCCCCTGCAAATGCTTGTAAAATAATCACAGCACAGGCTTTCATCAAGAAAAACATTTTGATTTTCTTTCTTTCTTCTTTACTGTTTGTTTGTATGAATGATAACACACAAAAATATACAAATTGAAGAATATTTTGAACACACCACAAGACCCTTGAGGCTTTATACAAAGATGAATCAAAACTCATGAACAAATTGAATGAAATGAATATGGAGTTATGAACAAAAATATCAAGTTATAAACATTTACAACTTATCTCTCACCCAAATGCCTTACAAGCAATGGGAATTCTGGCGAATCCGGGTGAAGTGCATTGACTAGAGCCACAAATTTGAGTGCACACTCAGTGCTGAGTAACTTGAGCTTCCATGTTAGTGACTTCACTGTCCTCTTTTGTCTGGTTTGAAATGTGGAATCCTTCTGTTGGATCTTCAGTGACAAGCATGGGCTTCCTCGCGATTCAATAACCTGGGTAGTTTGTACATGAATAACCCAAGGAAAACTAACATAACTGAGAGCTAAGGGCAAGAATAAAAAAGCTTGTTACCATCTCAAATATGTCGGAGATGGAGCAGCTTGAGTCAAGTGAAAAATATGGAGCAGAAGAAGCATCTGTCGGCAGATAACTCAGCTGCCTGAAGTCTTCATTGCATATGAATAGATGTCCACCCGCCACAAAGAGCGACCGTGGAAGCCATGACATTTCTGTTCAGTTAAACAGAGGAAAATTGATAAGCACTATAGTAAATGATCAGTGCTGATACAGCTCGAAAGATGACTTGCAACCTTTAAAGAGAAATAAAACACTCTCGTTTCGCTAAGACATTCATGAAAGTGTATCTAATCGGTATATTTATTAGAGTAGGATAACCCATTGAGTATTAAATTATTTATTTTGAGTAGCAGTGACTAGCCAAAAACTTGAGATTTGCAGGGTCCATGTAGATAAGATACTTAGCTCAAATAATAAATCTCATATTGTAAGTTGAGCCCACTACGTATGAAACCATAGGCTATTGACCTGGTCGAACGACTACCTAGGCAAAATCATTGGGTAGTATACACTATGAGGTCTTACTTATAGTTTCAGGGGGAAATGGCATGTAAAGAGGCAATTCTCACTCAACAATATCAAAGTTATGCAATAGATTATACCTCCAAGAGTGCTGTTCTGAAAATGAAGAATATTATACTGGAATATACTCAGCTTCAAACCACTACAAATTTCTTTCATAAAAAATTCCACTTGAACATTCTCCAAACTGCCATTCAAGTTTCAATACATGTCAAATCAGAAAACCGAAGAAGAATAGTAAAAGAGCTGAATAAAAAGACAATGATAGCTCACCTTCCCAAAGAACATTTTGATTCTGTATCCTGAGAATCTAAGAGTTTCATGATATTGAGTAAAACTGTTGTTTTTTCAATGCTTGCTGTTATGAAAATGTACTCTGCATCCTCCCTAAAGCGTAGCCTAAACCAGAAGGAAAGCAAGAGCTTAGGGACATGGGCACATAATCAAGTTTAAAAGCGGAGACATAAAAGACTAACCTCACAACCTGAAGTCCTAGACCAACAGAGACGTCTTGTATATCATTGATTGTATGCGAACACAATAAACTTAAGTTGCTCTCTGCAGACACCAGGGGTCAAAGAAAGTAAGTTAGCATCAACAGAGCATAACACATTCGGACATAGAAAATAAAAGAGGAAGACGGGGAAGAGCACAGTCTAACCTTGTGAATTAGTAGAGACACCCACGAGCAGCACATACAGTTTTTCTTGGCTACTCAGCAGCAACACTACTTCCCTGCATTTATAGAGTACTGTCAGGGGGAAAAGAAGAGACGACAACCTTGTAAATGGATTCTCAAGACAAATTTGTAGTTTAAAACTAAAGAACAAATCATTCATACATATGAATCACTAGGGAACCGAAAACATCTCCATCTAACAGTTTTTCATGTTCAGATTGAATATTAAGAAAGCCTATCAAAACTAGAGAAGCAAAATCTACGCGACCTCAGTGATTTTTTTTTTTACTCCGCATGTCCCGATCAAGTATCCTAAGTCTTTAACTAAAGATAGAAGGGTCTCAGATTACTTTCTTTCACCCAGAAATAATAGAGGGAACAAAACTTACCGTTGCTTGTAGGTGGATTCTTGCTTTAGTATACAGTCACAACTAACGTAAATTTTACAAGTCTCATCAATGCTGGAATCTGACAGTGTCGTAAAATATTCCTCCACTAGATCACCTATTACTTCAAGAGATTTTTCAGTTCCCAAAAATCTAGTACTTCTCTTACTATTACAACCCATAGTCAAGGAACCTTCTTGAAAATGATCAGAAATATATTCATCTTCACAAGAATCACTGATATCTGCATCACTTCTATGAGATGTTTCTCCATTCTTTATGGAAGTATTCTCCTCCAGTAGAGAAACATCTCTTTTTTTTGGCTTCCTCTTGCCTTTCCTTTTGTCAAACCAATGGTAAATCTGGTTAACACCAGAAGCAAGCTCACTATTATGTAGTCCAGAAAGAAAATTAGTGGTCTTTGCTTTGAATGAATCATCTATCCTCCAAGTCTTTATGATGCTACTCTTCTCTAATTGAGAGTCAAGCAAGCTTGTGCCTTTTTTAGGAGATCCCAGAATCTCCTCTTTGGGTCTATTCCCATTAAGGTGATCCATCAACGTATCCTGTTCAGCATTTGATTGCTCAGAATCATAATTTTCATTTTCACTGCAGCTGCTCATGCTATCAGACGATGCCACTGAATAAGAATCTGCTGATAGCTGCAAGATTTCTTCCACCAGGTTATGACGTCGGTATAAGACATCCTTTTGATAATGAGGGGGTGATCGCAAATATGTTGAGGTTGAAAATGATCCCGTCATATCCTGAGTAGCATCCAATGTTGACATGTTTCCATTTTCAGCTGGCTTCCCATCAAGAAAATATGCTTGATGCTTCTGATTTAGATCTGTAATTTGGAAATCAGGTAAAGGCCCTGGAGCATATCTCAATGTTTCACCCTGATGCTTTGGGCCTTTTCTATTCTTTGTGTAGTACTTTTCCTCTGAATCAGTACTGCAACCATTTTTTGTGACATCCACAAAATCCTCTGATGGATGATCAATCCACTCCTTAAACTCTCGCAGCCAAAGAACAGAGCGTTCTTTCTTCAACTGTTCAACTTTACTTATTAGACCAAAGACATCAGCTTCATGATCAGACTTGATATTCTCCTCTTTGCTTTGAGTATCGGGTTCACATGAAGCAGACTCTTGATCAGAATTCACATAGGTGCTTTCTTCCTCACTATCAATAGACGCGAGCCGGTAGATTTTCGTCTGTTAAAGGATAAAAGAAGACGATAATAAGCTTTCAATAATTATTTATACCACAAAACAAACCAAGAAACTGAAACTCTGAAAGAGCAACATAGAGAAGCTGCCTATCGAGTGATGTGTATGTTCACGACGCTTCAAAAAGCCAACCATACTACACCTGTGTAATATATTTATGCTTTTCATGCTTAGGGTTTAGTATCACGCAGGAGAAAGGGCCACAACAGCCACAATCATATTATATATATTTAAATAAACTGTCGCTGAACTTTCTGCTGATTACCTTTTTCTATTACAGCTTCCTTCGTCATCAGCTTCGTCTCTAGCAGGAGAGTAAAACCCGTAGCTGGCAGGCTGACTTTTCCTACGGGTAACAACAACCTGCCTCTTCCAAAATTCTCTATTCCCAATATGTTTGCCATCTAGCTTCAACTGAAACGTCGCACAAATAATAAAAAGAATTTTAAATCAAGCAGAAACTGAGATGGTGCAATCTCAGTAGTTTTAACAAGATTCTGTAGCTCTAAAACAAAACTTACATCATTGGAAGCAACGTAG
>CM022180.2:7553602-7593126 GCA_011420285.2 Erysimum cheiranthoides
CCGCACCACATTTTTGAACTAGCACGGCAAGATGCTTTTCTCTAACACTAGATAGAGTCACAGTATCTCCATAAAAAGCGTGAAAAGGTAGAGGCAGACGCGGTCCAAATGTCTCGGTTGTAAAATCAAAACATAGTAAGAAATCAGGGAGATCTGATATCACTCCCACTTCTCCTTGTACTGGAGGTGGAAGCTTCTCATGGGCGTAAAAGTAAGTGTTGCCCATGAGAGTCACACCACGCTGAATATACTCTATATCCCAGTCCGGATTTACATCAACAACCTTCCATGAATCAGAGTTTAAATCGTAGATTTCAAACTCACGACGTAGGCGCTTCACATTGTGGTCGTAATCGTCCATAAATCTCAAGACTTTGTAGCTACGAAGACTGTACTTGTTCTTCCTCTCGTACCCCAGAGCGTAACGGTCCAATAATATGTGGTAAGTTTCCCTGTGTTTGATCCACCTTGTTTGTCCGGAACAAGGGTTCCAAACAACAAGACTAGATCTGTTTTTGGTGATGCATAACAATAAACCGTCGCAGTGAAAGATTTTAGATATCTCTACACGATCTGCATCCTCTAGGCTAATAAGTTTACCTATACGGTCTATAGATGGATTGAGAAGATTGACGCTGAATAAACAAACCTTATATTGGATCATCATGACCACCTGAAACTCCTCCCTATGATAATTCTTTGCTGCTGCTTTTGCTTTAGCAATATGCTTCATTGTAAAGCTCCGGTTTTTGGATAATTTGTTCAGCTTTTTGCATGTACATCGTACTGCTCTCATAGATGTCACCGGAAGCCTAGAGAGCACCTCCTCAGCCAAATCCCTTGGTAGATTGGATATCATCGTCGTCCTTTGTGTTTCAAGAATCTGAATCCGTAGTGATAGTAAGTTAGGTCAACCTTCCAAACCCCTAACTTTTTCCTCCGATTTCTTCCCGATCTGTATTTTTTTTGTTGGCAAACCTTTCGGATCTATCTATCTATCAATCAATATGAGAGGGCTTTTTCTCAGATTCTCTATTACGGTTGATAATTGGACACGTGTCAGATTAGAGACACTCCATGATCTCATCCTGTTTCAGCGGAGATACTGGTAGATTTTTTTTTTTTTTTTTTGAGATACTGGTAGATTACTGAAACTGTTTCCGAAGATGAAGGAAAACGGTTTAAGTTCAGACGTTAATTGCGTACAATGCGGTTTTTCAAAAGGTTAAAAAGGCTGAGGAACTGCTTCAAACGATGTTGAGGATTGGTTTGAAACCAGATAACTTTACATACAGACACTGACACAGTACTATTCTCATCAAAGCTCTAAGTGAATCTGGAAGAGAAAGTGAAGAAAGAGAGATGTTTCCGTTCAATGGATGTGTTCCAGATTCATATACTAGGCGTCTTGTTGAAGAACTCGACCTGAGACAAAGTGGAATCACGAGAGAAACCTCATAGAAATCTATCCTCGGGACCGGAAAAGTGGCTTCTTTTCAGTTGGCCACGTTTTGCCTCATTGATGCAGACGCTCGAGAAAACAGAGCAAGAGCGCAAATGCAGAACAGAGTATTAAGCTTTGAGGTGTCTAGTTAATAGGCAAAAGCTTTTTGGATTTTTTGATTCCTATTGGACATGATCATTGATGTTGTTTACCTCAAGCTAGTGTTACTTCGTTCCTTGTGAATCTTACACATAATTGATCATGTTAAAGTCGGAACTGATATATAATAACAAACGCCACTTCTAGGTGGGGAAAGAGAGAAAGAAGAGTAATGGTGAGGGAGATGTATTGAGTGACTTGCCGAGAATCACTCATTTAAATGTTGGCATTTTATAGGATGTGTTTTAAAATCACTTCAAATGTTTTCTTGTGATTAAAGTTTCAAAAGTAGATAATACATTAGACTCTTTTGGGCAGTAGCTTTTTCGTTGATTAACATTTGCGTATGCTTGGTAGATTTGGGTTTTAATAATATAAATGGGCTCAGCATTTGGCCCAACAAAGTAGCAGTTTCTTAATTTTCATCTGTAAATATTTTTTTAGAGAGAACTGATCGTAACTTGGATTCCGTCTGTGTTAAGAAGGTAGGATATCATAAATCTGGAGTGTCGATAATCTCTTTGATTTAGGTAATTATTGTCGCATACAATTATTTATTTGCTCTAATTTGAAATTTCCAATTACGATCTCTTTGCAGCCGAAATATGAGGCGGTTACCGCCGTGGATGCTCGGTGGCGCATCGACCGGAGAAACAACTGCTCGCAATAACTCAGAACCAGAAGCTCCCAAACCAAAGGCTGAAAAACGACCGAGAAGAAGCGTAAAAGCCAAAGAGAAAGACTTAAATCTCACTTCAGAGGAACCTAAAAGAGTTGGTAGGAAGATCGGACAAGAAGCTAAGCGTCCTAGTGGTCAGGAGATAATTCAATCAGTGACTGGTCGAGAAGATGAGGATCTCACAGTTGATGACTTATTAAGCTTTGCTCATGAGGTATGTGATTCTTCTTTTCCACAGTTTTTTTTTGCCTATTAGTGATTTAGTGAATTTACTTATTCGTCACAGTATGTCAAAAGTGATGAAGACCAGACAAGAAAGGAACGTGAAAGCTTGTCAATGTCTGAATCCATGTTAGTTGTCGATGAATCAAATTTGACATCATCATCTCAAGGAGGAGGAACCAGAGATCCAACAACAGATGATATGTTAAGTTTGCTATTGGGTCCTTTCTTCAAGAAACAATAGAATTAAATCAGAAGAATGTACGAGCTACTGAGTTCATAAGCCCAAGGAGAAGGGCAAACGAAAGCATTAGTGCTCGTGAAAATAAAGATTTTTCTCAATTTTGGCAACTAAAAGGACCGAAAGCACCACTTTCTCAAGCGCATCAGTGACGTGCTGCCGTTTACATATTCAATTACACAACACAGACACATAAATCAATAGACACAAACGAGACAATACAGAGAGCTTTTGAGTAGAATCAACCCCACTGACTAACTTCAAGTTTTTTTAGGTCTTAAGTGGAGATGGCTGTATATATACTGACGGCCACATCTAGAAAACCCTAATTGTTCGCTTCGCTGTGCCTTATGGACTAATGGGCCTATCTATTTTTCTTTATTGGGCTCATTAGAATCGTTAACGTGGTCTTGTTTTTTTTCTCACTGTTGCCCAAGTCCTTTATAGTGGTACTAGTAGCGTGGTTAACTTCAAATAAAATACTCTAACTAGGTCTTAACCCGCGGTACACCGCGGGACAAACGTTAAATTTATAAATTTTAAAATTCACGATTTGAAAGTTTGCTTGTAACGTAAATATAAAACTCTAATTGATCTTTAAAAGATATTAAACGAATCAAAGACATAGTGACCGTTGATCTTTATGATAAAAAAGCTTGTTTATATATTTCGACTTTAAATTTCAGTAACCCGATGATCTTTATGATACAATG
Organism: Erysimum cheiranthoides; assembly: GCA_011420285.2. Classification (NCBI taxonomy): domain Eukaryota; kingdom Viridiplantae; phylum Streptophyta; class Magnoliopsida; order Brassicales; family Brassicaceae; genus Erysimum; species Erysimum cheiranthoides. The sequence goes on from CM022180.2 coordinate 7,557,061, forward strand.
CAATTTTTTCACATTTTTAAGTGATTATTTATTGTTTTTGATTGAATAGTTTTGTTCTTTATTTTCATTTTTGTCAAAGTTTCTTTACTTTTTATTCAAAATATTAAATATTTTTTGGATGTGTGTCAAATCAAATATTAAAATATTAAAATATACTCTTTTTTTTTACTAATTAAGTAAATTATGTCCGTTTTTAAAAATTCAATCACAACATATATGAAAAATAAAATCTAGATTTTATTTATTATATAGACTATGTATTGATTCAATTTTATAAAAAAATATGATCATAAAAAGATGAGAGAAAAGTTTTTAATAAATTTTTTGAAATATTTCTAAATTAATGGGAAATAATTTTGTTAACAAAATTAGAGGGAAGAGAAAATTCAATATTTCCTTAAATAAATTCAATAGGTGAGAGGAGTGTTTGAAAGCTTTGGCTAGGGTTTTATTTTTATAATTAATGTCGAGCTCTCTAGCGACGACACATCAACATTCTTGGCAAAAATGCTACTCTATTAATATATATGGGATAATTAAAAATCATTTTTATAAAAGTATAAGTAAAAAAGTTGTATAAATTTGAAGTTAAATAATTTCTTATTTTAATTTAATAAAACTGATTTTCAGTAATTTAGGAAAGAATAATTAAAAAAAAGTTAATGTATTTAATATATAAGGAATATTTCCAATTTGAAAATAATAATTTTGGTAAGTTTATTTAATAATAGTATATGTTTGGTTATTGGTTTTAGACTAATAAGTATAAGGATAGTAGTATTAATAGGTGTTTGGCAAAATAGATAGTAGACACTGAGCTCTCTAATGCTGACACGTGTCAAAAATGTTTCTCTTTTAATATGTAGGGATGTCTCTTTCTCTAGTCGTTTACCGTTTCCTCTTCAACTGAAAAACAGAATTTTTCTTCGATGAGATTGACAGCGTAATTCGAAGATTTGACGTTAATCCTACAATCAGGACCTTTAATATCGCCCATAACAATGTTTCCAATTTCGAGTGAAAGGTCCAGAGGTATTGTCTATAATAGTTGATTTCTAAAATTATCTCTATAGATGCAAATCTATATAAAATCAGAGGTATGTTTCAAACTTTACGATAATTCATCCAATTGGCACCTTATTGATTGAAAATTAAAATTTAAAAGAGTTTGAGGCTTTGAGCCCTTTCTTTAGTGAGCTGAAATTATAAGAGCTTTTTTTTTTCCAAATTGAGCATCACTTATAACATGATTTATAATCTTCATAAGTTTCAATTATACGTTTCAAAATAAATTTCTTGATGTTTCATATATTAAACAACATAAGCATCTCGAAACTTTCTTTTAATTAACATGACATTAAACTAGAAAAGCATAGTGCATACCTTTTTTTTTTTGAACACAGCCATACTTTAATTTGTAATTTTGACATTTGAAAATGATTTTTTGGAGGTGAAATCAGAATGTTTTTTCTTTTTCACCCCAAAAAAATAAAATAAAATAAAATGAAAATGAAATCGATGATGAAATGAAAGTTGAAGGAATAGCTTGTACGACTGTATTCGCCGGAGCACGGAGGTGTGCACCTATTTCTCAGCTCTCTCTTTCTTTTACCGCGCTTCCTACACATGACATCAACTCCTATCTAAATCTGGTATTTGTAGATCGAAATTGACCCGACGAAGATTCACATCAGGTAACCACCAACCGCTCGAAGAATCAATCACAAGTAGCTCCTCGTATCGTCTTCCTTAGTGTTTAGTGCGTTGTCCCGTTGCTAAATATGTTCCATTCTGAGTCATTTAGAGTGTGATCTGGATCGGCTGCGTTTTCAATTTCGTTTTCCCCTTTCTCAGAGTTTGGATCCAGTCAAGTGATTTAGATGCGAGAATGTTGGGATTGGTGATTTAGAGGATTAATGGGATCAGATATAAAACTCAATTCTTTTTTCAAATTGACTAAAACTTGGCTCTTCTGTGATGCAGTTTTCTTGGGTTTTGAGGAATGAATTTTTTGCTTCGATCTGCTTCTTCCGCTACTCATCGGCCGCCGGTGAACGAACCACCAGCTACGCCGCCTCAACCTCCGCCTGAAACAACCAAGCCCGGAGCCACTTTGGAAGGGCTAATAGCCGAAGAGCCTTTCCCTCAATATCCATCAGTTGAAGATCTCGATCGTGTGGGTGATGGATCTAGAGACGATGATGCTAGTGGAGAGTCAAATGCAAAGTCTGGTGGCTTTGGTATGGAGAGATTCTCAGATGTGTCTGAGGAAGAAGGATGGATCGCCATTCCATACAGTATAAACTTACTCTCTTTACTTCAAAATTTTCAGTTTTGATTTTCAAAGTATCCAAGTAAGTGCCTTTGCTACTTATCCTGATTTGGTTGTTTCATATTACAGAGGAAATTCCGGATAACTGGTCTGAATCTGTTGATATTCATTCATTACGGTCCCTGGATCGGTCCTTTGTTTTCCCTGGTATGCTGTTTCTCAGATCATCTCATCATTTGCTTTTTAATTGCTACTAGCTATTGAACATCAAAGACATTTCCTTACTCTTAGGGGAGCAGATTCAAATCCTTGCATGCTTATCTGAGAGTAAAGGAGACACAGAGATTATTACCCCTTTTAAGGTTGCTGAGGTAATGAGCAGAACTGGACAGAGAAAGGTCTCTGACAAACAAAATGGAGATATGTCTGATGGGGCGAGTACACCATCAGGGGATGGAGAGATGAGTCCTGATGCTCAATTTGCAACTCAGAATGGTGACAGTCCTGGTAAAGAGAGTTCGGATTCACAAAAGGACGTATCTGATGGTGAATCAATCTTGAGGATGGAAGATCATAAGAGACGAACTGAAGACTTGCTTTCCAGGTTTCAGAAGTCTCATTTCTTTGTTAGGATTGCAGAGTCTGGTGAGCCACTTTGGTCAAAGAAAAGCTCTCTGGTCGCAGATACAGAGATGGATGAAAAGAGGAATAGCACGAAAAGGAGACCATGTGTTAGTGCTTTTGTAGATAGAGGAGACTTCGATCCTAATGTTGCTGGAGGTGTAGCTAGAAGCAAGGCAAAGTGCTGTGCCTTACCCAATGGAGATATAGTGGTATGTGATGGTAAATTTGTTACTTTTTATTTTGGTAATATAACGAAGGGTAGCCTGTTTGATATGATATGTGAACTGGTGTAATGCATTTTCTGATTTATCTGATTAATCACGCCACTCATTCAGATTTTCTACCTGTTCAACTTTACATAAACGAGTTAATGGACCTACTGATTCTCAGACAACACCTTTGTTTGGAAGGATGCAGGTCTCTTTACAAGTTTATATTGTCGACTGTCCCAAAGAACCTATCATTGAGATACTGCAGTTTGAGAAGCATCAGGACAAGGACCAAAACTCTGAGAACGATAAGGATCCATACGGGAATCTTTTAAAGTGGTTGATACCGCTGGATAACACTATTTCTCAGCAACCCCGTTCTTTACCACCTCCTTTAAACCCCAGCCCAGGTATCAACAGCACTGCACACAAGCCAGCGATCTCTTCTACCTCAGGCTCTCAACTCTTCTCATTTGGCCATTTTAGAAGCTACTCCATGTCCGCTCTACCTCCAAACACTGCACCAGTTACTGGACCCATAAAAACACAGAGCTCTAAACCATCATTTGATATTGAAGATTGGGACAGTTACTCTGGTCAAACGATACGAAACGGTCAGAAGTCTGGAACTGAAGAGCTCTTATCTTTCCGGGGTGTCCCATTGGAACGGGATAGGTTCTCTGTTCGCTGTGGACTTGAAGGCATCTGCATTCCTGGTAGAAGGTGGAGGAGGAAACTCGAGATCATTCAACCTATTGAGATAAATTCTTTTGCAACTGACTGCAATACAGATGATCTTCTTTGCGTTCAGATAAAGGTGTGTCTCTGCATCACTGTCAAACTTTGCTGTTACTGTAGTCAATTGATTTCTGGGATGCATCTTTATTTGCCTTTTTAATTGGCAGAATGTGGCTCCTACCCACGCTCCAGATATTGTAATATATGTAGACGCCATAACAATTGTTTTTGAAGAGGCAGGGAAAAATGCTTCCCCTTCTTCAGTACCAATTGCATGTATTGAAGCTGGACACGAGCACAGTTTGCCAAATTTAACTCTCAGGTTAGTTTATTTTCCCAAAGTTCCTCCTAATTGTTTCTTTTGTATTAAATCTCCCCATCACTCTTCTTGACAATATTGATGCATTTAGATATCAGCATTTTGGTTTAGGTATCCTTTCTTGCGTCGTTTGAATGGCTAGTAAGTTTCAGAAGTCTTCAATAATGTGAAATACATAAATAACCCTTAAATTAGGCAATCTTGTGTATTGACCAATACATCGTAAAACTTGTTATCAGATAGTGGGTAACGAGCTAGAATACTCCATTCAGGAACATATAGAGTGCACTTACCTACCCTTAGGTTTTCTTGCAACGTTTCAGGAAAGGTGAGGAGCACTCATTCATCGTGAAGCCTGCGTTTTCTGTTGGGAGTAATCTGAAGCCCTCTGCTGCAAGAAAAGATCTCAAATCATCGAGTTTGTCTCTTCCAGCTGTAAATTTTGAAAGAAAAGGGAGCGGTTTAAGTGGTGATCAGTATGCGGTTATGGTGTCATGTCGGTGCAACTACACAGGTAGATCCCCCTTGCTGTGGTTTGTAGCCATGATTTTTCTTTCTTCTAGTCAGATCTATAGCTGTTTCTTCAATGATTTTTTTGTTGGATTCAGAATCAAGGCTGTTTTTCAAACAAAGGACAAACTGGAGACCACGAGTTTCGAGGGACCTGATGATCTCTGTTGCGTCTGAAATGTCAGGAGAGCCGTTTGGCCCTCATGGGAGAGCCTCTCAACTACCCGTTCAGGTCTCTCTCTCTCCTCTCTAGAAGTTAAATGCGACAAAGCATGAACTAATGAAAGGCATTCGCAGCTGCAAGTAACTGCTAGTGTTTACCAATGACTCGAGCGTTAATCAGATTTTGTCGCTAAATTGTGGCTAGTAGTTGGGCCCTTCCTCGGTTAAGGCTGGCTTTGTATAGTAAATAAGAAAGTATGCAATAGTTACAAAGCCACCTAGTTGCAATGTGGTCTTCACCTTTAAATTAAACCAACTACTGGCCATCTGTAAAGACCACCCAACTTATATCCCAAAGGCGTGTTTATTTTTGTACCTCATATTTTTTCTCTACTGGTTTCAGATTTTAACTCTTCAGGCATCGAATTTGACATCAGAAGATCTGTCTTTGACCGTTCTCGCTCCTGCATCCTTCACATCACCTCCGTCTGTAGTGTCCCTAAACTCTACGCCTACGTCCCCTCTAAGCCCATTCCTAGGGTTCTCTGAGTTCACAGAGAGGGTACAAAGCGAGAAACGCAACACAATGATGCGTAAACAGCAATCGTTACCCCCAATTCCACTGGAGACAAGGACAGAGAACACAAATGGTGAATCTTCCAATCCTTCAGATGTTGTTCCAAAGAGCGGCTTAGGTTGCACACATCTCTGGCTACAAAGTCGGGTTCCCTTGGGGTAAACATCTGATCATAAGATCCAGTGAGTTTTCTTCTGGTATGGTATGACCATCATAATTTGATAACGGGCTTTTACTTTCTAAATGCATCAGATGCGTTCCTTCGAAATCTACAGCGACGATCAAGTTAGAGCTACTCCCTTTGACTGACGGCATAATCACTCTTGATACACTCCAGATCCACGTGAAGGAGAAAGGTAAACAAACAAAAATCTCTCTTGTTTCTCACCAAAGGACTATAAATAAACACTTGTGCTGCTTCTTCTTTGTGGTGGTTCCATAAAATGTTAGATGGTTCGGTTAAATGACTGAAACACCAACGAACTTGTGTGTGTGGCAGGTCGTAGATACATTCCTGAGCAGTCACTGAAGATAAACGCAACTTCAAGCATTTCATCTGGGATTTTCTAGTCTTACCCCCAATACCTTTTTTGCCTTTTCTTAGAGCCAAAAACGAGTCTTCAAACACAGAGCAGTTCCATTTCATCATCTCAATAGAGGCTCCATCCAAAGATTGTGTGTTTAACAATTGATTTTTGGCTTCAATGTTTCAAGGTTTGAAGAAAAGTATGTTGTAAAACCCACTTGTGTTCCCTATTTATTTGTTTGAACCATGTGTTTTTCATTCTTTGGCTTGCATTTTGTCTCTGAAATTTGCTTAGAGACACAAGACAACCATTGTTATCGAATTTATTATATTTCTTCTTCGCTTATAAAATCAGAAAATCAACCAACAAATCCTCATTAACTTGGAAAGTTACAAAATAAATAACACGATCCAAGTAGTAGTCAAGGGATGAAGCACAAAAAGTTGAGAGCACCGGAGCTTAGGTGCACCTGAACGCAATGGATTGCAGCTCTACAAATCTGAAGCCATTTTCGCAGTGACCCGACCCAAGTCGAAGTCGTCGTGGGAAAAACCCTTAACCTTCGGGATCAAAATCTTGGAGAGACGAAGATGGCGACATCGTTATCTAGAATCCTAACGAGATCGAACGCTCAGAGCCACTGGTGCTCTACTACAACCAGTATATCTGCCTCTCCTTCCTTACCGAGACAATTCTGGTCAAGACATTTCTCCGCCGTCACCGACTCTTCCTTCTCTAGTTCCGCCGCGCTTGATAGCCAACCGAGTTCTTCTGCTCCGCCGCAAGGTATGTTCTTCGTGCTATGTCTTCGGATGTTTGAGCTTGGAATCTCGGGATATCAAGTACCAATTGGTGACAATTGAGTCCCCTTTTGTTTCAGAGAACAAACGAGGGTTTAAGTGGTCACATTTGCTGTTGTTCTTACCTGGAGCGATTACATTCGGCCTCGGTTCATGGCAGATCGTCAGAAGAGAGGAAAAGGTCGGTCTCTCTTCTTCAGCTCTTCAGTGTTATTTTCAGCGTCTTTTTCTTCTCCTAGCGTGTCTCTACCATGGTTAGATGTTGCTTTAGCTGGAATCTATATATTTGTCCCATGTATGTCGAGCTTGAGACCAATTTTTTTGGTTTTGTAATTTGCAAATTTTGTTATATTACCTAGATCCTAGGAAATTCTGGTTACACACGCACTTGCACGGCCATGTAGTTAAGTTAAATAAAACCCAGATTCCAGCTAGAGTTTGTGTATCGCATTGATGTTCAGCTATTAGTAACTCTTTCATATAAATGATCTAGTGACACTCTTATTGATTGTGAATGTTTGAGCCCTAATAATGCCTACTCAGTGCTGGCTACCACTCCCATGTCTTGGTTGCAATTTCTCTTTATATTCTGTTTCCTGTTTCATTTTTCTTTTCTCTTCTAAATGGTTGCTGAAGCTGATACATGTAACATTATTTGGTGCTTTTAATTGAGCAGACCCTAAGCTTCTTTCACTCTTGTTAACCCAGATCAAAACACTGGAGTACCAACAACAGCGGTTGAACATGGAACCAATGAAGCTAAATACAGAACATCCCCCTGATAAAAATCTGGATGCACTAGAATTTAGACGGGTTAGTTGCAAGGGTGTGTTTGATGAGCAAAGGTCTATCTATTTGGGTCCAAGGTCTAGGTCCATATCGGGATTGACTGAAAATGGATTCTATGTCATCACACCTCTAATGCCGATCCCTGGTGACCTGGATAGGTGAGGGTAATGATCCTTTCTCCTTGCTTTTAAGTTTTATTTTTTAATTGCCCTTTACCCATACTGTATTGTAAATTCAACAATTTTTTGTCAGCCATAACAAAGTGAAAAGGGTCTTATCTTTATTTTTCTATGATGGTTGTGAAATGACTCAGGATATTATAAGCCATTGGGCTCACAATCCCATTAGAGCCTCTAAACTCTTGATTATGCTTTGTCTTCGAATGGCATTATCTCGTAGATTCTGATTGACTGGAATTGTAATATTAAGAGCGTTTGGTTTATAACTGTTATACAGTCAGCATTTAACTAATAGAGAGTTTGGGAATTAACGAGGCATTAGTTATGTGTGTTCTGCTGCAAAGTCACTCGAGCCGTGATTGGTCGTGGCTTTGTCATAGTGTTTGGCAGTCGTTTCTAGTTCTAGCTGTTAACTTTTGGGCCTATATCTGAAGTCAGACTGTTCTTTTCTGATGTCCACTAGCATGCAGTCGCCAATTCTGGTGAATCGCGGATGGGTTCCTCGGAGTTGGAGAGAAAAGTCACCAGAATCCACTGAGGCTGACTTCGCTACGAACCAATTGACAAAAGCTAAACCACTCTCTAATGAACAAAATCACTGGTGGAAGTTCTGGTCTAAAACGCCAGAGCTTAAGGAGGTTGGTCTTGTTATACTCTTTTATTCATAATAAATCTTTCGTTTATCACAAGATACGTGTTCTAAACCGACACTGTAGTTTTGTGGAGGCCTGTGAATAGAAATCTCAGATCTTTGTGGAGACATATTTAATTCAATTATCTGCAAAGTTCACTTTTTTTGTTTTGCGTCTTCGTAAAATCTCTTGCATACGTCGTGACTTGTGAAAGCTGAAATCTTGCAGGAGCATGTATCCGCAGTTAAGCCTGTAGAAGTTGTTGGTGTGATCAGGGGAGGGGAGAACCCAAGCATATTTGTTCCATCCAATGATCCAAGTACTGGGCAGTGGTTCTATGTAGATGTTCCCGCGATGGCTCGAGCCGTAGGCCTTCCTGAAAACACAATTTATGTAGAAGACGTACATGAAGACATAGATCGGAGTAGACCGTACCCTGTTCCTAAGGACATTAACACCTTGATCCGTAGTAAAGTTATGCCACAAGACCATCTAAACTACTCAATAACATGGTAAACTCCATACAGATACATGAGGTATTCTTGGCATTGTCTGGTCTTAATTGCTATGATTAATGAGAGACATTGTGTTTGTGTCTGTGTCTATTGATGAACAGGTACTCTCTCTCCGCGGCTGTGCACTTTCATGGCTTACAAGAGACTCAAGCCAAAGTCTACCCGCAGATAAGCTATCTCTCTGATCAAATCAAATCAAATCAATCTTATTCTTTTTGTCACTTGTCTGCTGAAGTAATAATTGCCGTGGATAATGGGTTTTAGGTTGAAACTTTCATAAGAAAAATGGACACGATAAAATACTTATTATTGTGATAAATTAATAGAAATTTGTAGTTTTCTTTTTCTATGATAGAAGAAAGTTGGAACTTGAAGCCTTTGTAGGTAGGGTTGCAATGTAATCCCCATTGTTCTTTCTGGCAGAACTATCAGCACTTGTTGGTGTTTATTATATGTATTACCAAGAAAAACTCATTTGCTTAGAGGTAAAATTGCGGTTTAAGATACTTAATTTGATTATATATTTTGAAACATTTTAAAGTATGATTTCGTCAAATCTCTTGCATGTATATATGAAGTTTGGGTTTATTGGAGACTCGCAAGACTGTCTGTATGAAGTATGAACTGCTGTCAGGAAAAAGACTTGTCTGAAATCAAAAACCCATTTTACAAATCTGTTATTAATTTATTTTACTAAAATCTCATTATTCCACTGCCGCCGATAGGATCTTTGCCGCGATGCCTTTGACTTTGACTCCTTTGTAGTTTTAGAGTATCTTCTTCATGTTTAGTAATATTTTACACGAAAGTTCAGATAAGTTTTTTTCTAAAAAAGATTAAAGTCAACCATTGTAAATGTTATCTAAGAAGGCCAAACAATTAGAAACATTAAAAAAATACGTAGATGTACCACCGGTTAACTCGTATCAAAAACTTTACGAAATGCAAAAGAAAAACAAAATACACCGTAGAAACAGTTGAAAGGCTTGTTTTAAATGGTAAGTTTAAGAAAACAAACAGAAGGAATAAAATGAAACGAAATTTGAATTAGATAAAATATATTTGCTGAATGAGGTGGGAAAAATCTTTGAAGTTTCTATGGAAATTGCCGAAATGATAATTGATAAAATGGAAAGAAATGAAATTATTTATTATCAGTAATTCTTTAGCTTATTCAGCAAATGATGATTAGTTTAGTACTAAGTAATTGCATAATATGATTTGATTAAGGCATGGAAGGCCAGGTGTTAATATCAGTGCTTGTCTCAGATTATTCGCCAGAGAGAATCATCCTCGCTGTTTCCTATTTGCCAATTTTTCACCAATCATCTTCTTCTTCCTTCTTCTTTACACATCAGAAGAACCAATCCATGGCGGTTTCTCTATTTACCTCTCCCAAAGCCACGGTGCGCGTCTTTTGAATTTCTGCCTCCCTTGCCGTGTAATTCGGTTTTTTCTGACAAGTCAAATCCCTCGATTCTCATGGCGATCGTTACGGGAGATCGATATCTAGAGAATCTCGAGAAGTTCCTTGAACAGAAAGCTGATTCGCTTATTGATGGTACCGATGTTCTCAAGCTTAATCCCGCGGGTCTTCACTATGTTCATCTCCGTCTCGAATCTCTCCGTGAACTCGAGCGTATGCTCTCCGGAGCTCCCGTTGACTATCTACGCGCCTACGTCTCCGACATTGGCGATTTCCGTGCCCTCGAGCAGCTCCGACGTATTCTCCGCCTCCTTCCTTCTCTCAAGGTCGTTTCATCGCTTCCTTCGCCGGCTCGTGATCCTACGCCGCTCTCTCTTCTTCCTTTTTCTAAGCTTAAGGTCTTGGAACTTCGTGGGTGTGATTTGTCCACTTCTTCTGCCAAGGGATTGCTTGAACTCAGGCACACCTTGGAGAAGATGATCTGCCATAATTCCACTGTGAGTTTTCCTCTTTTCCCTCCTTTTTTTTTTTTGTTTTTTTTCTTGCCTTGGTTTAGTGCATTTCTTCTATGGCATTGAGTTGGGGTTATAGTTCTGTTCTGCTCTGTGTTGCTTTAGGCTGTAGGGAAATTGAACTTTTAGTATACAATTTGGAATGTGCAATGAACGCTGGAAGGTTTTCTTGTCATTTCTTCAGAGGTTTCAGGACGCAAAGGTTGATGTTATGAGTTTATTCATGTGCTTTGCTTGTCTTTGAATCGTTTTTGGAAGTCCCTGACTAATCTTTTCCAGGTCTCCACTAAATGTAGGATGCGTTGCGGCATGTGTTCGCTAGTAGAATCGCTGAGATAAAGGATTCACCACTGTGGAATAAGTTGTCCTTCATTTCAGGCGCTTGCAACCGTCTTGTGCTCATGGATGAGTCGCTGCAACTTCTTCCAGCTGTTGAGTCGCTTGATCTGAGCCGAAACAAGTTTGCAAAGGTGGATAATCTTCGGAAATGTTTCAAGTTGAAACACCTTGATCTGGGTTTCAATCAACTTAGAAAAATCTCTCACTTGAGTGAGGTACGAACTTCAGTTCATGTCCGATTATTCATTCGATTTGAAGTTGCTTAGCTTGTGTTTTTGTTAGTTACTACTATCTTTTAAACCCATTTAGTTAGTCTTGTAGTTCTAAATATACATGGCATCGTTTGAACAGACAGAAGATACAAAAAGACTACTTTGAATTTCTTTGCTGAAGATTTTTTTAGATTTTCCCCTAGGGACCCATACACCTATTTTTTGGACTATGCAGGTATCCTGTCACCTTGTTAAACTTGTTTTGAGGAATAACGCGCTAACTACATTGCGTGGGATTGAGAATTTGAAGTCACTTGAAGGCCTTGATGTTTCCTTCAATATTATTTCCAACTTTTCAGAACTGGAGTTCCTTGGGAGTCTTTCATTCCTGACAGACCTATGGCTGGAAGGAAATCCAATTTGTTGTGCTCGATGGTATAGGGCACATGTCCTCAGCTACGTTGCTCTTCCTAATGATGTAAGTTTTGTTTTAGAGACTACAGAATCTTGTTAAAACTACTGAGATTGCACCATCTCAGTTTCTGCTTGATTTAAAATTCTTTTTATTATTTGTGCGACGTTTCAGTTGAAGCTAGATGGCAAACATATTGGGAATAGAGAATTTTGGAAGAGGCAGGTTGTTGTTACCCGTAGGAAAAGTCAGCCTGCCAGCTACGGGTTTTACTCTCCTGCTAGAGACGAAGCTGATGACGAAGGAAGCTGTAATAGAAAAAAGGTAATCAGCAGAAAGTTCAGCGACAGTTTATTTAAATATATATAATATGATTGCGGCTGTTGTGGCCCTTTCTCCTGCGTGATACTAAACCCTAAGCATGAAAAGCATAAATATATTACACAGGTGTAGTATGGTTGGCTTTTTGAAGCGTCGTGAACATACACATCACTCGATAGGCAGCTTCTCTATGTTGCTCTTTCAGAGTTTCAGTTTCTTGGTTTTTTTTGTGGTATAAATAATTATTGAAAGCTTATTATCGTATTGCTCAAAAAAAAAAAAAAAAAAGCTTATTATCGTCTTCTTTTATCCTTTAACAGACGAAAATCTACCGGCTCGCGTCTATTGATAGTGAGGAAGAAAGCACCTATGTGAATTCTGATCAAGAGTCTGCTTCATGTGAACCCGATACTCAAAGCAAAGAGGAGAATATCAAGTCTGATCATGAAGCTGATGTCTTTGGTCTAATAAGTAAAGTTGAACAGTTGAAGAAAGAACGCTCTGTTCTTTGGCTGCGAGAGTTTAAGGAGTGGATTGATCATCCATCAGAGGATTTTGTGGATGTCACAAAAAATGGTTGCAGTACTGATTCAGAGGAAAAGTACTACACAAAGAATAGCAAAGGCCCAAAGCATCAGGGTGAAACATTGAGATATGCTCCAGGGCCTTTACCTGATTTCCAAATTACAGATCTAAATCAGAAGCATCAAGCATATTTTCTTGATGGGAAGCCAGCTGAAAATGGAAACATGTCAACATTGGATGCTACTCAGGATATGACGGGATCATTTTCAACCTCAACATATTTGCGATCACCCCCTCATTATCAAAAGGATGTCTTATACCGACGTCATAACCTGGTGGAAGAAATCTTGCAGCTATCAGCAGATTCTTATTCAGTGGCATCGTCTGATAGCACGGGCAGCTGCAGTGAAAATGAAAATTATGATTCTGAGCAATCAAATGCTGAACAGGATACGTTGATGGATCACCTTAATGGGAATAGACCCAAAGAGGAGATTCTGGGATCTCCTAAAAAAGGCACAAGCTTGCTTGACTCTCAATTAGAGAAGAGTAGCATCATAAAGACTTGGAGGATAGATGATTCATTCAAAGCAAAGACCACTAATTTTCTTTCTGGACTACATAATAGTGAGCTTGCTTCTGGTGTTAACCAGATTTACCATTGGTTTGACAAAAGGAAAGGCAAGAGGAAGCCAAAAAAAAGAGATGTTTCTCTACTGGAGGAGAATACTTCCATAAAGAATGGAGAAACATCTCATAGAAGTGATGCAGATATCAGTGATTCTTGTGAAGATGAATATATTTCTGATCATTTTCAAGAAGGTTCCTTGACTATGGGTTGTAATAGTAAGAGAAGTACTAGATTTTTGGGAACTGAAAAATCTCTTGAAGTAATAGGTGATCTAGTGGAGGAATATTTTACAACGACACTGTCAGATTCCAGCATTGATGAGACTTGTAAAATTTACGTTAGTTGTGACTGTATACTAAAGCAAGAATCCACCTACAAGCAACGGTAAGTTTTGTTCCCTCTATTATTTCTGGGTGAAAGAAAGTAATCTGAGACCCTTCTATCTTTAGTTAAAGACTTAGGATACTTGATCGGGACATGCGGAGTAAAAAAAAAATCACTGAGGTCGCGTAGATTTTGCTTCTCTAGTTTTGATAGGCTTTCTTAATATTCAATCTGAACATGAAAAACTGTTAGATGGAGATGTTTTCGGTTCCCTAGTGATTCATATGTATGAATGATTTGTTCTTTAGTTTTAAACTACAAATTTGTCTTGAGAATCTATTTACAAGGTTGTCGTCTCTTCTTTTCCCCCTGACAGTACTCTATAAATGCAGGGAAGTAGTGTTGCTGCTGAGTAGCCAAGAAAAACTGTATGTGCTGCTCGTGGGTGTCTCTACTAATTCACAAGGTTAGACTGTGCTCTTCCCCGTCTTCCTCTTTTATTTTCTATGTCCGAATGTGTTATGCTCTGTTGATGCTAACTTACTTTCTTTGACCCCTGGTGTCTGCAGAGAGCAACTTAAGTTTATTGTGTTCGCATACAATCGATGATATACAAGACGTCTCTGTTGGTCTAGGACTTCAGGTTGTGAGGTTAGTCTTTTATGTCTCCGCTTTTAAACTTGATTATGTGCCCATGTCCCTAAGCTCTTGCTTTCCTTCTGGTTTAGGCTACGCTTTAGGGAGGATGCAGAGTACATTTTCATAACGGCAAGCATTGAAAAAACAACAGTTTTACTCAATATCATGAAACTCTTAGATTCTCAGGATACAGAATCAAAATGTTCTTTGGGAAGGTGAGCTATCATTGTCTTTTTATTCAGCTCTTTTACTATTCTTCTTCGGTTTTCTGATTTGACATGTATTGAAACTTGAATGGCAGTTTGGAGAATGTTCAAGTGGAATTGTTTATGAAAGAAATTTGTAGTGGTTTGAAGCTGAGTATATTCCAGTATAATATTCTCCATTTTCAGAACAGCACTCTTGGAGGTATAATCTATTGCATAACTTTGATATTGTTGAGTGAGAATTGCCTCTTTACATGCCATTTCCCCCTGAAACTATAAGTAAGACCTCATAGTGTATACTACCCAATGATTTTGCCTAGGTAGTCGTTCGACCAGGTCAATAGCCTATGGTTTCATACGTAGTGGGCTCAACTTACAATATGAGATTTATTATTTGAGCTAAGTATCTTATCTACATGGACCCTGCAAATCTCAAGTTTCTGGCTAGTCACTGCTACTCAAAGAAATAATTTAATACTCAATGGGTTATCCTAGTCTAATAAATATACCGATTAGATACACTTTCATGAATGTCTTAGCGAAACGAGAATGTTTTATTTCTCTTTAAAGGTTTTACTAGCTTGCAAGTCATCTTTCGAGCTGTATCAGCACTGATCATTTACTATAGTGCTTATCAATTTTCCTCTGTTTAACTGAACAGAAATGTCATGGCTTCCACGGTCGCTCTTTGTGGCGGGTGGACATCTATTCATATGCAATGAAGACTTCAGGCAGCTGAGTTCTCTGCCGACAGATGCTTCTTCTGCTCCATATTTTTCACTTGACTCAAGCTGCTCCATCTCCGACATATTTGAGATGGTAACAAGCTTTTTTATTCTTGTCCTTAGCTCTCAGTTATGTTAGTTTTCCTTGGGTTATTCATGTACAAACTACCCAGGTTATTGAATCGCGAGGAAGCCCATGCTTGTCACTGAAGATCCAACAGAAGGATTCAACATTTCAAACCAGACAAAAGAGGACAGTGAACTCAGTAACATGGAAGCTCAAGTTACTCAGCACTGAGTGTGCACTCAAATTTGTGGCTCTAGTCAATGCACTTCACCCGGATTCGCCAGACTTCCCATTGCTTGTAAGGCATTTGGGTGAGAGATAACTTGATATTTTTGTTCATAACTCCATATTCATTTCATTCAATTTGTTCATGAGTTTTGATTCATCTTGTATAAAGCCCTTGAGGGTCTTGTGGTGTGTTCAAAATATTCTTCAATTTGTATATTTTTGTGTGTTATCATTCATACAAACAAACAGTGAGGAAGAAGAAAGAAAATCAAAATGTTTTTCTTGAAAATTACTATGAAAGCCTGTGCTGTGATTATTTTACAAGCATTTGCAGGGGATATGAAACAATGGAGCGGAGAAGCTACTCAACCTTGGTCTTCTCTTCGTCAACCTGTGCCATCAATGCCTCTAACTCTGCCTCTGATAAGCTCTCCAACCGTTTCTGCCCATTACCAACCATATGTTAATGTTAGGTAAAAGTAGATTAAACCTGATAAAAGAGCTAAAAGAAAAAGCACAGACCTGCATGACTTGAGACTCGTAGTCACGAAGTTGCTGGGCATAAGTCATCTCTTTGTTACCGACTCTAAAGATATAAGTCGAAATCCAACCCAACGTCAAACCCAGCACCAGTATCAGCTGTACTGCATTCCCTGCTTGCAAGGGATCTACTCCCACATACTGCCCCATTTCATAATAACAAATGGGTACTCAGAAAAAGTAGATAAACTCAGTTGATATCAAGTGTCAGATAATGAAATTACCTCAAGTCCACTCTCTAGCCCGACACCAAGTGCAGTCACTCCAACTCCTATCAACAGAACATCCTTTCTCGTGTATCCGAACGGCGTCGTCTATATAACCAAATTATTACCCAACAGAGTTTGCGTTAGGACATGAGACGACGATGGTAAAGTAAAATTGAATTTGACGAGATGGAGATCAGACCTTGGTCTTTGTGGCAGAGTCGTCTTCAGTTTCAGTAGAGTTTGAGCTAACTCTTAATCTCATTCTTTGTTTTTGTCTCCTATCTACTGATGATGACAATCCATGTCCCTCGAATCTATATAAGACTTTCTTGGCAGCTCTGAATCCTGCATCATCTCAACAAACACAGGAGAGTTTTACCACCGCTTCAGCTATAAAATCCTAGGTTTTGTCGAAAACGATTGGGGAGATTCATCTATATTCTATGGTAAAAACCTGTGCTTTGTCGCCCAACCGGAGGAATCCGTATAGTCGCCGCCAAAACCTCTTGATTTCTGCATAGATTCGATACTCCGTACGATAGAGAAGCCATTTCTGTGTGTAAAACCCACAAGCCCTGATTACATGTAATTACTGAAACAAAGAGAAAATAATGAGACGAAGCGATTAGACATATGGGTGGTTCATATTTTTCACCCCATAGGCTTTTGCTTCTCACCGCCCAAAATAATAATTACCACTCAAGCAATAGGAGATTCATTTACAAATACACCAAACTGTTTGGGATATCATTTTCTTCTTTTTTTTCCTCATATCAGATAACAAAGAGCAAAAAGATTATGTAAAAAAGAAACGGTTCAGTTTGGTTTTATTATTCTCCCCCACAACGAGCAAAAGACAAAATTAAAATCACTCTTTTCCCCGGTTCAATGAATCAAATGAACCGGCCCTTCTTTATTCCATTCATCTAAACACACCTAAACATCCATCTAAACCCACCAGTTTTCACTCAAGCTGAAAACTCAAACAGCATCGTGTGCTGGTACTTCTCACCAGCCTTAACCACAACAGACGGGAAATTCGACTGGTTAATCGCGTTCGGAAATCCCTGCGTCTCAAGGCACACACCCGCATGCTTCCCGTAAACCGCATTCCCTTTCCCAACCACTCCGTTCACATAGTTCCCGGTGTAAAACTGCATTCCCGGCACATTGGTCCACAAGTTCAGTACCCTTGAGCTCGCACTGTCTCTCAGCTTTGCTGCGTGTTTTAGCCCCTCCTTTTCTTGATCAGGACAGTCCAACACATAGTTGTGATCATATCCGAGACCCACCTCTCCTATAGACTCACCTATCCGTTTCTCCTCAGTAAAATCGAAAGGAGTTCCCTTTACAGGCAAGATCTCCCCTGTAGGAACTGTGTATTGGTCAACCGGCGTGATATGAGACCCCCAAATCTGAATCTTATGGTCAAGAATGTTTCCTGAGTCATGACCCGCCAAGTTCCAGTATGTATGCTGAGCTAAGCTGATGGGAGTGTCTTTGTTCTCCGGAATAGCTTCCATGTCAAGTCTCATTGTCGTGGCTGACGTCAGAGTGTATGTCGCCGTGACAGAAACTGCGCCGGGGTAACCTGTGGAGGGGACCGTCAAAACATTATATAGCTAGATTATCGAATCGCATATATATCACAAAGAAACAAAATGTAAGAACATGAATATGCATGTCGGGACCTTCTTCTCCATCGGCGCAGTGATATTTGAAAGTGATGAAAGGTTTTTCACCGTCTTTCTTGTGCCCTGCAACTTCCCATATCTTCTTATCAAAACCCTTGTTACCACCTGAATAGAGTAACATTTATGCATGTTTCAAACCGATTAAGTTCACGGAGAAGTATAGAAGCATACAGAGAAGAGAGAATCAGAGAAATGTCATATATACCGTGGAGACTATTGGGAGGCTTGTTGATAGGCAAAGTGTAATTAACTCCATTGAGACTAAATTTTCCCTCTTTGATTCGATTTGCCACACGACCAACTATGCACCCAAAGTACGGTGCAAGCCCTTTCTGTAACAATCATATCATGTATACAGATTCATACACAGATTCAATACCACTGTTACAAAATCCATATTGTTTTGATTTTTCATCACAAGTCATTCCACAAGATACATGACCATATATATAAATATATATATATATTCTAAACAATATAATCCAGACATTATTCATGCGAAGTATTTCAGACACATGTGTTGTTGCGATTTGCGAACAACACTATCTATTCACCATTACCGACAACTTTGAAATCAAACACACCCAGAGGCAGTGGTAAGCGTATTGGATCAGATCGATTAAATCTCGATCCAAGGATTATGTGAATTCGAGAGAAATTACCACATATGGATCCACCGAGTCGAATCCGAGAACTACATCAGCCAATTTCCCTTCAAATAAGAAAACAAACTCGATAATCAGAGGATAAGGATTTGGAAACATAACGGAGATCATCACAGGAAGGAAGTAGAAAAGGAACCGTTATTGTCGGGGACAGACAAGGAGGTGATGGTGGCACCATAGTTTGAGATCTTGACCTGCATGATGCCATTGTTGAGCTCGAAGATCTGTGGAGTGTTCTTGCTCTGATCCGCCATTAGAGGGCTCGGAGATTAAATTAAGGCTTTACGATTAGAAGAGAAGTGATTGGATGGATTAAGATGTTTGGGAGAGAAACAAGCGGAAGTGATCAGTTTTGTTGAGTTATAAACCAAAATCGTAATCTCGTAACTGATCAATGTTGACGTCATCCACATCCCAAAGTACTTATCCTGTTTTTTTAAATTTTTAACATCTTCTCATTTTGTTGACCAAAAAAAAAAAAAAAAACATCTTCTCATTTTTTATTTTTTGTTATTTACCCTTTAGATGTTTTTAGATATTATAATCCAAAGTTACCAACGTCTTTTTTGGGCAGAAATCCAAAAGTTGCCAACTAAACTCCAAAACTATAGAGAAAAAGAAAATATAGATAGATTTTTGATATTATTCTTTTTATCAACAATTTTGATAAGTAAATTAATAATTTTAAACCAAAACTTTCTTTTATTAGTAAGATATTAACCAAAAGGTTGATAAGTGGGTATAAAAGATAATATATACATTACAGTATATCATAACAGGGTCTTCGCGTGAATTTAGATCTAGCTCTCCCTTTTTCAGGTATCCTATGAAAGAAAAGAACGATAGAACCTATGAAAGCATACTTTGTAATTTATTTTCTTTCGTAAGTTTCAATATGCTCTCAAGTTTCAACCAACATGTACCTGTTTTTTACCCAAAGGTTACAAAACAAATGTTCCCGTAAAAGATTTTGATTTCCCCATAACGAGAAACAAATTAAATCAATTTTTTAAAAATATGGAAGCGCAGGCATTGAGAAAGAAATAGTGTAACAGATGGCAAAGAGGACTTTAGCTTAAAAGAAGCACAATCATTTCAAAAAGCAAATCATTTGTCACTTTCTTCTTCTTCACCTATCATCCCCAACCAAAAGCAAAAAAAAAAAACACTTTCCTTTTTCTCTCATTAGGAACTCACCCGATCTGACGTCGTTTTTGGTCCAGTAACACAATCTCCAACATCTTCAAACCGTTTTAAGTTTTGTGACACAATCTCCAACCTCTCAAACCATTTGAGACCAGCGATGCAAGATCCACGGAATCAGGTGCCATCTTCTCCCACCATCTCCTCCGTCTCTTCCTCCGATCTTGACACTGAGGTCAGTTCCTACAATATCTTTGTATCTTCCAAGCTACCCAGAAAGCTTTCTGCTTAATTAGAATATAGTCTTTCAATTAGAAACTTGCTTTAACTTCCAAAAAGATTGTGTTTTTCAAACTGCCCAGAAACTTTTACGTGTTTTCCTAGAAACCCAGATTTTTTTTTTTTTTTCACGATATGTTCAGGTGAAAAATTCATTTTTTTCTCGTGATTCAAAACCCTTTTATTGTGGGAAGGAAATATAATTTGTAGCCTTGAATTGGTTTATAAATAGTATTAAATATTATGATGTTATTGAAGTCTTGATTGGGTTTTGTTTATTAGTCAACAGGATCCTTCTTCCATGACAGAAGCATCACACTTGGGACACTTATGGGATTTAGTTTCACTGCAACCATGCCGATGCCATTCAGAGCTTCTTCACAACGCCACGTGTCACCCTCCGTCGCAATCTCACGCGCTTCCAGCTCCAATGCAAGACTCCACCAGAGGAAGCGTCCTCCTTCTAATTCGGCTGAGCCTCGCCGCCGTAAATGGTGGCGCTTCTGCCGAGACGACGATGATGACGCCGCCGGAAACGGAATCCACCGTGGAACCGGAGATTCAAAGCGGTCTTCGCTAGGGGAGTATCTAGAGGTGGAACGGAGGTTTGGAGATGAAGCCGTTTATAACTCCGCCGAGGCTGAGCTAGAGCGGTACCAAGATCAGCAGCCGGCGATGGGGGAGCGGGCGTTGTTCGCTGACGGGAGGGTTCTTCCTCCGGCTTCAGCTGAGGCGGTTGTCGGAGAAGGTACGCCGATGGTCTCGGCCCTTTGTAGATTCCCGGTTTCCTTAACCGGTATATGTAGCGGTGGCGGAGGATAAATACGTCGGTTCATGTGGGTGTTTGTTTTAATCTTTTTTGTATTAGTACTTTAATTTTTGTCTTCAGTTTCTAGAATCGGAATCATGGTTTGTAGAAATATGGGATGTAGTCAAAGTAATTATTTCAAAGAATGATTGATAAGGAGTATATGGCAACAGTCAAAAAAAGCATAGAGATGGCACATGCACAGCTTTTGGTGTCAAATGGGTTCTCTAGAACATAGAGATCGCAATGAGTTTTTCAACTTCGAAATAAACTTCAGGAGGGTTTTCTTTGGGACAATTTGAGATACTTAAGAGATGATCTTATAACTCGCAAAGGAAATATTTGTTAGGCCTAACTTTGATATCTATTTTGGTTCTTTTTTAGTGTGCTAAGCAAATGTTTGTTTCGCTGAGTCTTTCATCAGAGAATCATTACTTTGCAAGTATTATTACTTTGATGATGTCTAGTCCCAAGATGTTCTATTACTCGCATTTTTTTCAGATATATGATGAATAATGTCCATGTAATTTTTGCTAATGTAAATTATCGGTGAGCCCTTCATTTGTCTCAGCTGACTCAATGAATTTGATGGACTGTTGAAAGTTCTATGCATTTCTTTGATTATATCCATTTTCCTTTTTGTTTGTTAAGTTCGTTTATTTTATTGGCCCGTCTTTGTTTTGAGGTTGTATGGAAAATTTTGGAGTTTTGATCACCTTCAATAAGCCATGAACCTCTGTTTTATTTGCTTACAGAATATAATAACCCTTCTTCATGTATACCCACCTAAATCCTAACAGAAATTTCAGTCCATTATATATTGATTAAAAACCTTAAAATTTTGGGCCTAGGCCTATAATCTTTTGAGATCAGAGACTTGTATACAACATCGTTGCCATCTGAAATGCTAAACTTTTGTTCTATAGTTTTTGTTTCAATTAGTCACTTCTTTTTTCCGGATAATTAGACCAAATCAGATGTTTTGTGTATTGAGGGCAAACACGACATGATTTTGGCCGAGAGTGTGCCACATTCTTAACATACTACCACTAGAAACTGTTTTCTAAAAATATAACAATTAACCACAAATGATCCTCATATCATATCACAAGAGGAGACAATAATAGTGTGTCCATATTTTATAGCTATTGAATTAAAAAAAGAAACGACGTCAAACAAAAAAAAAATAATAATAATACAGCAAAATAGTTTTGTTTTACAATAAACCCTCAATATTCCAAGTGATGTAAAATGAAAAAGAAATAAAACCTCCAAGGCAACGCAACAACAACACACAAAACAAAAACTTGATATAATAGCGTCCTTCTCCTTAGGGTCTCTCTCTCTCTCTTATCTCAAGCAGCAGCAGCAGCAGCAGCACAAAAACGTCATCGATGGCGTCTCATGCTGCGAATCTCTGGGTGCTTCTAGGTTTAGGTCTCGCTGGGATTCTTCTCGTTACTAAGAAGCTGAAGAAGGCCGTCCGTGAAGATTTCGGCGCCTTTATCGATAAACTCTTGCTGCTTCCTCCTCCGCAACCTGCTCCTCCCAAAGCTCCTCATCCTCTCACCGGCCTCACTTTTGCCGTTTCCGACGTGTGAGTTTCCGTATACTTGTTTCCCCTTTCTTCTCCGCCTCTCCATATGTTTGTGATTTTCAATTGGGGATTTAGATGAAGAATTTTTGCTAGGGTAGTCTAAATTTTGTTTGACAAACATTGGAATCTGCGTTGACTCTATTCTTATTCTTCTCCGCCGCGTTATATTATGTCTGTTGGTGAGCCTTCGAGAGTATGGTTGATTGATTTGGAGCTATTATACTGAAATTTTGTTTGTTCTAGTTTCAAAATGTGTTTGTCTGCTAGTTCTCGATAAAAAGCTGAATATATATGAACCTTCAAACTGTTCCTTTCGTTGGATGAATCTATGGTTGGATCGACTTTGGAGATAGTGTTTGCATATATTACATGAATTTTTGACTTTTTAAGTTTTTAAAAAGCTAAGTTTACTATTTCTCTCCTTCTGATTTGTTTGTTTTCCAGATTCGATATTACAGGCTACGTGACTGGCTTTGGTCATCCAGACTGGGTCAGGACGCATGAAGCTGCTTCTTCAACATGTCCTGTGGTTTTGACTCTCGTTGAAGGTGGAGCCACTTGTGTTGGAAAAACTGTAGTTGATGAACTTGCCTTTAGGTTTGTCTCTGTTTTGATTACATATGTTAAATTGTTACCTAAATCGGGATTCATATATTGACCTGTAGTTTGGAATTCCAGACTTCCAGTATTGAAATTTTTATTTTATCAGGGTTCAAGTATATTAATTCCTTTGTTTTGCGGTTTTCATTTTCTTCAGTATCAGTGGAGAAAACAAGCATTACGATTCACCTACAAATCCTGCAGCTCCTGCTCGTATTCCTGGTGGCCCTTGCAGTGGAGCTGCTGTAGCCGTAGCAACTAAAGCTGTGGATTTTGCTTTAGGTGAGTTCAACAGATACTTTTTTCCTGGTAGGACAATTTGGTATGAGATAACCGTATGTTTTAGTAACAAAACATTGCATGACCTTTCAAAACATGGTATCTTTTTTTAGGAAATTTCTGAAACGATTCTAAACATGTTGAATATTTAAATGCCATTTTCACTAAAACTGCCACCATATTGCAGTTTCAAACAAGATGTTGCTGGCACTATTAATCAGGTCACTTTTGTGCATACTGCTTTCACCATAAACGTTATAGTGAAGGCTTAGAAGGGGATGTAAGAATCACTGAACCAAAACACACTCTCCTATAAACTTCGAGTTATAGTAGATATGAGATGAATCCCAAAAGAGAACCACACCCCAACTTTTTTGTATAAGCACTATCCAACAGGTCCCCTTGAACTTATTTGGCCACTAATATAATTGCTTGATTTAGACTCTGATGGCTTTATGGTCAGATAGTTCCATACGGGTTTACATGGTAGTCTGTCATTGGCTCCTCCCATCTGCCTCTAAAATCTCAACAGTTTACTGGTTGGTTGTGGTTCAGTTGTTTCAAGAATATGGTTTTGATGACTTGCACCATTGCAGGCATCGACACAGTTGGTGGGGTAAGAGTGCCTGCTGGATACTGTGGCGTTCTTGGATTCAAATCTTCTCATGGGGCTATTTCAAACACTGGAATCATACCAGTATCTTCAAGTCTCGACTCAGTTGGTATGGATATATTAATCTGTTAATTGAACCGTTTGTGGTGGATTGATTTGGATCTTATATAGGCTATGTTTTGATTGTTATATATTCATATTGCAAGATGCCTTCGTTCATATGACTGTTTTAAACTAACACCATTATATGAGCATTATTTTGATTCTGATCAAGATATATTGGCTTCAGGATGGTTTGCCCGCGATCCAAACACTCTACGTCGTGTTGGCCATGTACTCATGCAACTTCCATTTGCCACACAACGGAATCCAAGGCAAATCATACTAGCCGATGACTGTTTTCAGCTGTTAAAGATCCCTGTGGACCGGATTACCCAGGTGGTGATCAAATCAGCTGAAAAGCTTTTTGGAAGTATGCCCTTTGCTCTTCCTGAAGATCGTTTGTCTCTGTTACATATTCTGATTATAACAACATTATCCTTTTTTTATATTTAGGACAATTGCTGAAGCATCAGAACTTGGAGAACTACTTTGAAACTAAAGTTCCTAGCTTGAAAGAGTTCGCTAGGACAAAAGCCATTGCTAACACGAAGGTCCCAACATCGAGACTACTGGCGAATGTGATGCAGCTTCTTCAAAGGTGTGCCTATTGTTTATTCACCAACAGAGGATGAGAGAATCTTGGTTTTGATCTCTAAAACATTGGCATTGTAGGCATGAGTTTCTTCAAAATCATGGGGATTGGATCAATACAGTGAAGCCAGCTATTGATCCTGTGATTTCATCACAATTGCGTGAGAACCCAGAACTAACCGATGAAGAGATTGAGAACCTGAATGCAATCAGAAACGAGACTCGAATGGCTATTGGTTCACTTCTCAAGGTATTCCTGATCTTCCATGAGATGTCCACAACTTGAGCAAGTTAGTTTCTACGTGTTCCGACTAATACCTCATTGTTCCTAACTCTGTAACATTATGCGTCAAGGATGATGGCATCCTGGTTGTTCCAACAATGCCAGCTGTTCCCCCAAAACTTGGTAGCAAGGAGATAACCTCTGAAGACTATCAAACCCGAGCGTCAAGCTTGCTTAGCATTGCTAGCGTATCAGGATGTTGTCAGGTTAAATATCTTTCTTTCTCTCTCACCACCATGCTAGTAAAAATGATGTCAATATGACCTTTGCGCCCTCACGCATACTGAAAACTGACCAGTCAGCATTAGCAAACCCAATCAACAGTGTATATATGTCTTACATTTATCGGTCTGATGAATCAGGTGACTGTGCCGCTCGGACATCATGAAAAATGCCCTGTTTCAGTTTCTTTCATAGGAAGACACGGTGGTGACCGCTTTTTACTAGATACGGTGCAGACAATGTATGCATCTTTGCAAGAGCACTCGAGCATTGTTGCCGATCCCAAATCTTCTAAAAAGACTATCAGCCAAGAAGAGTCGGCAGAGATTGCCAAAGAGAAGGTCAATTAATTTCCATTGCAGGTCTCATTCTCTCAATGGCATTATCCTCATTAATCTAATGTGGTCGTTTATCTCTGTGTTCCGTGATTATGTAAACCAGGGTAACCAAGCATTCAAAGAGAATCAATGGCAGAAAGCTATTGGTCTATACTCAGAAGCTATAAAGCTAAGTGAGAACAATGCTACCTATTACAGTAACAGAGCTGCTGCATATCTTGAACTTCGATGGTAAATGTTTCTCAGATCCTTAAAACCCTTTTTAGTGAGCGATCTTTCCATGTGACATTGCCTTGACAAATCATTTACATACAGCTTTCTTCAAGCCGAAGAAGACTGTACCAAAGCCATCACTCTCGACAAGAAGGTAACTTTCTAAACACAAGCAGGTCTCTCTTGTAATAAAACTCTTTGCTTTCTAAGAACACTCAATAAAGAGATGGTTTCTTTATAAAAAATTTAGAACGTCAAAGCCTATTTACGAAGAGGAACCGCAAGAGAAATGTTAGGCGATTGCAAGGGAGCCATTGAAGGTAAGCTTTTGAAAGAAACAGATTCTGATAGGTTTTCGCCTCGTAGAATCTGGCAAAATAAAAAAGATTTGTTTTTTTTCTTCTTCTTTAAAATCTGCAGATTTCAAATACGCACTTGTGCTGGAACCAAACAACAAACGAGCGTCTCTATCAGCAGAGAGACTGCGAAAAGTGTTCCCCTGAGCTGCTTTTGTCCGTGCCTCACCGATCATTGAGAAAACGTTTGTTCTTTAGAATTTATCCCAAGCGTATAGGCCAATTTTGTTACACTTTTTATTTTTCTTTTTAAATTACATATTTCACCGATTTAGGCATTTGATCTAGATACCTTTTGCAAGTCTTCGCCGGGAATGGAAAATTATATCTATAAACGATGTTTATTTAAACGTTCTCTAAAATTGGGTATCAAAAACTAATGTTAATCCTAAACACCAGATACCGGAATTCCCGGTCGACTTCCAGTCAACATCAAATTAGGTTACGTCTTTAATTATCTCTTCTTTATCAGTTGCTTTTCTCGCACGTTATCTTCTCCCCCAAAAAAACAGAGAGAAAGAGAAGTAAGAACCAAAGAGACCTGCCGTTAGCGATGGAGATATAAACGGAACTGAAACTTGACGAAGAAACTAAAGAGCACATTTGAATCTTCTTCACGGGTGAGTTGGAGATTGTAGAAATTAAGTGAGTAAGAAAGAAGATAATCGGGAAAATTAATAAAAGGAAATGACAACGGCGTGTCCGGCGAGGACAAGCTCACTAATGGACGATCTCTTGGGCCTCCTTAGAATCCGCATCAAACGTGGCGTCAATCTAGCCGTCCGTGACATCAGTAGCAGCGATCCTTACGTCGTCGTCAAAATGGGCAAACAGGTTAATTAACCAATTAATCATCAAATTAACAATTTCACAATAATTCATACATCAAAAACGTTCTTAGATTATCAACTTCTAATCTTGCAGAAATTGAAGACTCGTGTCATTAACAAAGATGTAAATCCGGAATGGAATGAAGATCTGACTCTCTCCGTCACAGACTCCAATCTTACCGTCCTCTTGGTATTTTATACATACTAAAACATGCACTAATTTTCTTATCGTATGAATATGATGTTGTTTATATTGATTATAAAAAGTATATGTTATACGTAGACGGTGTACGATCACGACATGTTTAGCAAAGACGACAAGATGGGTGATGCAGAGTTCGCGATAAAGCCGTATATTGAGGCTTTGAGGATGCAACTTGATGGACTTCCTAGTGGAACGATTGTAACCACGGTTCAGCCCAGCCGTCACAACTGTCTAGCGGAGGAGTCACGTGTCACCTGGGTTGACGGCAAGCTCGTCCAGGATCTCGTTCTCAGATTGCGACATGTGGAATGCGGAGAGGTCGAGGCTCAGCTTCAGTGGATTGACCTCCCTGGCTCCAAGGGTCTATGAATCGTTCTTTTCCGTTATTTCGAGGTTTTTCAAATTTAAATTTTAAACCCCATCAAAACTAGAAGGGAAGGAGAAAAAAAAACAATTAATTCGACCGTAAAGGATAGTGAATTAGAAACAAGTATTAATCCTTGAGGTATAAGGATTAAGAACGTTGAGGGAAGTTTTGTTCCTATATGGTGACCGAGTCCAATTCGAGTCGTGGTTGTGGATGTATATTTGGGCTAAGCTATGCCTTAAGGCTTTTTAATTAACACGAACAACTAATACAAAGATAAAACTGTTATTTTATTGTTCCATATAGTTATGAATCTTTGATTGTTTGAACATGCAGCCCATGTAGTGTTTATGGTAAAAAGTAAACAAAGCGTTTTGAAGTCTTTTGGTTAAATCTTAAAAATCTTACATGGAAACGTCAAAATAGGATGGTACCATGTATGTACAATTTACATGGATAGGCCTTTTTTCAACCATTGACATTTGAGGTTTATATGTGTAATGTACTGAACCACAACTAAGACCATTTGCAGCGCTCGTCCCCAACCAAAGTCCCAACAATTTTATATTTAAATTTAATTCTAAAGTCCCAGCCAACGCGACGTTCCCCCAAACGGGACGTCCCTCTTACTCGTTTCTTCACTATTCGCGGGCTCCACTGATACGTAGCGGCCCACGATTAGTTACCTTTTTTTTTTTTTAATCTAACTAAACAAAAAAATAATAATAAAAAGGAGGGACACGGAGGGACACTATTGTTGATGCTCTAAGATAATTTTATTGAATATTAGGAGATTCCTAATAGTGAAAGTCTATAAAGAAATATGAAGAAAGAAAAAAAGCCAAAAGCAAAAAGGGATGGTTGGTGAAGAGAATCCAGATGTAAACTAATGAGTGATGCATCTCACCAAAAAAACTAATGAGTGATGCAGCATGGCTTTAAAACGACAAAACACGTGAGCCATAATTGTCGTTTAATATGATTTATGACGTGTCACCGGTGACTCTGCGATAATGTGTCAAGTGAGCGTGACAAGTAGTCCTGGGCATAATACCCGGACCCGAAAACCCGAACTGAACCGACCCGAAATTTGCGTATTCGGTTCGAGTTCGGGTTCTTGAGAAATACTCATTCGGTTCTAGAGCACACATACTTTCGGGTTCGGGTTCGGTTCGGGTAATACCCGATATCCGAATGGTTACTTTTTATACCCGAAAATTTATACCAATGGTTATTTGCTATATATGAATGGTTACTTTGGTTTGTATATTTATTTGGTTTCTATGTATAAAATCGGGTATTGTGAGTATTTATGAGTGCTTTGGTTACATTTAGGTTCAATTACCCGAATCCGAATCTTTTTTGGGTATTTTGTGAGTACTTTGGTTACATTTATATTCAATTACCCGAACCCGACATGAACCCGAAAAGATTTCGAGTATTTTCCGAGTCTCAACAGAAATTTTTAATAAACCCGAACCCGAATCTGAACCCGAACCGAACCCGAAACATATTTCTAAAATACCCGATTAGGTCTAGAATTGTTTAAAAAAAAAACCCGAACCCGAATAAACCCGACCCGAACGGATTCGGGTACCCGAACGCCCAGGACTAGTGACAAGAGTGAAGTGTCTTTCTTTTTTAAAGAAAAATAAATAAAAGATTCGACTGTAGTAGTATATGAGTATATGGAGTATGATATTTTCTCACTTTATAGATCCCAAGGGACCCAAATCTCGCCTCCCAATGAACGATCTAGAGATTCCCTTCCACCAACTCCCCAAATTACCAAAAACAAGGATATTTTTATATTTCTGAACTTTTTTCTTAGAATTTCCGAGAAACTTACATTTATCAAAAAAAATATTGTGTGTTCTGAAGTATGATGATAAAATGTACCTACATTTCATTTCAATTTATACTAGGATTTAACCCGCGGTATACCGCAGGATAAATTTCTTTTTACATAATTTTAATTAAATTAATAGAATTTAAATGTTTAAAATTTTATTGTTGGTCATATTGACAAATAATAAAGTGATAATTTATCTCGTGTTAAAGCATCAAATTAATGATATTTTAAATTTGTATGAAAGTCGATTCAAATCCGTCCCACCATATAACCCATTCAATAAAATTTTAAACTTTTTATAAGTTTAAATATTCATAATTATTTTAAAATTAAATATATAGATATTGATATCTTTCTAAAACTTTTTAAAATTTTTAAATTTATTGTATGAGGTATACCTAAACGGTTCAACTAAAGAACTGAATTAAACCGAATACAAAATTTTAAATTTAGATGCTTATTACGTTCAATTTCTTGTTCAATCAAATTTAGATTTATTTTGATCTTATTAATAATATGACTATGAATCATTGTCTAACGATATGATATGTTTGACACGTGTCCGTTTTTAAAAATTCGAACCACAACATCTGCAGAAAAAAATCTAGATTTTTATTAATTTTATGTATTATATGATTGATTCAAAACAACTAAAAAAAATCAAATAAAGATGATTAGAGAATTATCATTTTAAATCTTAACCAAAAAAACTTTTAAATATCTATCTTATTAATGTTTTCCTTATTTTGAAAAATCTAATGACATTCCTTGTAAATAAATTGAAACTTCAAGACTACTTTACAAAAAATACTTCAATTTTAATAATATAGATACTAATAATTAAATGCAAAAGTATATATTGTATTAATATTTGAATGCAAATATATCAACGTATATGATAAAATATATATAACTTAAGGATTGACAGCAAAACATTTACTAAATTATACGCTTATTATTATTACCGGTGTTGACCAAAAATTAAAAGAAAAAAAAAAAAGAGAGATTTGAATTACCGACTGTTATATTTACAGTCTGTAAAAAGTCGTCCCGATCTCGAAGGTGACGCCACCGTTTCCCTATAAAAAAGGGCGCGCAGGAACACTCTCTCACAGCCACGGAAACCGATCTTAATTACATTTTCCCTTTAGCCCAAAAAAAAAAAAAAATTACATTTTCCCGACTCGACTGTGTGAAATTGATGCAGCAGAGAGGACGATCCGTTAACCGTAGATCCCGAAGCTTCTCTAGATCCAGACTCGCCGTTGAAGGCCATTGATCTCTCCCTCTCTCGTCTTCTTCATTTTTTCCCGACCTTTCGAAATGGCAGCATCGTACGGTGAGATCACCGATTTTATGTCTCGAATCTTACTATGTTAATGTTGGATTTAATAACCGAAAACTGGGTAATGTTGATTTTGATTCGTTTTTTTTTGGATTGAAATTGGAGTAGAGGAAGAGCGTGATATCCAGAAGAATTACTGGATTGAGCATTCGGCTGATCTTACTGTTGAAGCTATGATGCTTGACTCTAGAGCTTCGGATCTCGACAAGGAAGAACGACCTGAGGTAACCAATTTTTTGGATCATTTTCTTCTAAAACTTGATAAAGAAAATGTATCATTTGAATCATGTTAAGAATCGAATTCATTAGCTCAGCTGGTTTGGATGATTTTGATTCCAATGTGATGTCTCCTTCTAGGAACATCGTAAGGTGTGTACTGGTTTCTTGAACAGAACATTTGAATTTTGAACTTGATAAGTTGATTTAATTTTTCTAGGTACTCTCTTTACTCCCTTCATATGAAGGTAAATCTGTGTTGGAACTTGGAGCCGGTATTGGTCGATTCACTGGTGAATTGGCTCAAAAAGCTGGTGAACTCATTGCTCTTGACTTCATTGATAGCGTCATTAAGAAGGTTTATTACTTTACTTACCTTCTTAGTTAATGTTTTTTCGCTTTCATTGCTCATCACTTGTAATCTTGAATGTTATTTCTTCTTTACTCTAGAATGAAAGTGTCAATGGGCACTACAAGAACGTCAAGTTTATGTGTGCTGATGTTACATCCCCTGACCTGAAGATCACTGATGGATCCCTTGACTTGATATTCTCCAACTGGCTGCTAATGTATCTTTCTGACAAAGAGGTATAAACAAACAAAATAACCTTTTTGAACGAGGAACCAATTATAAGTTTTTATGGTTTTGTTTGGATGCAGGTGGAGCTTTTGGCAGAAAGGATGGTTGGTTGGATCAAGGTTGGAGGATACATTTTCTTCCGTGAATCTTGCTTCCACCAATCTGGAGACAGCAAGCGGAAATCCAACCCGACTCACTACCGTGAACCTCGTTTCTATTCCAAGGTTCCTACTTCTTTTACATCCAATTAAAACTTCTTTTACAGTTCTAGGACTGCAATTTCAATCGTTTAGCAGATGAACAATAGTTAGAATGCATTACCACATGAAATCCCTCTTATTGACTGAGATCTAAATGTTATCTATTATTTAGGTTTGTTTTATAGGACTTTGAAGTAGTGTATTGGTCAACAGATATGTAGTTAATTGTCGCCAAACCTGTCCAAGCAAATTATTGGAATACTAAGATCATTCGCGTAGAAGTGATGTGGCATTTGTATATCTACTGATTTAAATCGATGGTATAAAAAATGCAGGTCTTTCAAGAATGTCAGACACGCGATGCTGCTGGGAATTCATTTGAGCTCTCTATGATCGGATGCAAGTGCATCGGAGCTTATGTGAAGAACAAGAAGAATCAGAATCAGGCAAACAAAAACTCTGTCTATGAAGACTATCTAGTTTCCCTTTTTATTAAGATCTTAATCATTTGTAACTTAGCCCAAAAAAAAAAAAAATCATTTGTAACATTATTTGTTATCTGGTATGCAGATTTGTTGGATTTGGCAGAAAGTCAGCTCAGAGAATGACAGAGGCTTCCAACGTTTTTTGGACAATGTTCAATACAAATCCAGCGGAATCCTACGCTATGAGCGTGTCTTTGGACAAGGGTTTGTGAGCACCGGTGGAATCGGTAAAATCCCTATTTTCTTTTGCTTGTGTTGTGTGTGCGCGGTGTTTTGTGTCTTAATTTTTCATTATCTGTGTGTGTTTGTGTCGTATTTCTTGGATCAGAGACAACCAAAGAATTTGTGGAGAAAATGAATCTGAAACCGGGACAGAAGGTGTTAGATGTTGGGTGTGGCATTGGTGGAGGTGACTTTTATATGGCTGAGAAGTTTGATGTTCATGTTGTTGGTATCGATCTCTCTGTCAACATGATCTCTTTCGCATTGGAACGTGCTATTGGACTCAACTGCTCGGTTGAGTTTGAGGTCGCGGATTGTACCACGAAACACTACCCAGATAATTCGTTTGATGTCATTTACAGCCGTGACACTATTCTGCACATCCAAGTACCCAACTTTGATCTCACTATTCTCTCATGGAAGTTTTTCATTGCAAATGCTTACTCATTCTCTCTCTTTTTGTTTCAGGACAAACCAGCTTTGTTCAGGACTTTCTTCAAGTGGCTTAAACCGGGAGGTAAAGTTCTCATCAGTGACTACTGTAGAAGCCCAAAAACTCCATCTCCTGAGTTTTCTGAATACATCAAGCAGAGAGGATATGATCTTCATGATGTCCAGGCTTATGGGCAGGTTTGTTTCGATTGTCAAAAAAATATTTTGGTTGTTCTCAAAACCCTTTGCTACTCTAACCCCTTTAGCACTAATCTTGAATGTAGATGCTAAAAGACGCTGGCTTTAAAGACGTGATCGCAGAGGACCGAACTGATCAGGTGAATGAAACTAACTAACATATGTATATACATTTTTTAAAACCAAGGACTATAGTTTTAACAGAGTATTTTTTGTTTTGGGTGTTTTGTATATACAGTTTACGCAAGTCCTGAGACGTGAACTAGAGAGGGTGGAGAAAGAAAAAGAAGAATTCATCTCCGACTTCTCCAAAGTCAGTATCTTTCAGTTTTCGAAAAAATCAAAATCTTTATTATGATCAAATTATCTCACAAAAGTTGAAAAAACGCAGGAGGATTACGATGCCATTGTTGGAGGATGGAAGGCAAAGCTGGAGAGGTGTGCATCGGATGAACAAAAATGGGGACTTTTCATCGCCAACAAGAATTAAGCAATCATAATCATCTACTCCTCTGTTTTCTTCTTTCGTTGTTTCTTCAATAAATATGTCATTTCCGTTTGGTGATGATATGCATGCAGTGTTATGTGGACTTGATTGGTGTTAAATGTAGTTTCCCTTATGTGATGTGTAAACCGAATTACGTTTGGTCCGGTGTTACTTCTCTAGCAAGATTTACTCTTAATTTGAAGAAATTTTCTTTTGAAAAAAAAAAAAAAAAAATTGAAGAAATTTTCTAAATGCATTTGTGTTATACACTTAAACCCGGTTTATTTTGTTAGTTTGACTTCGGTTACAATTTGTTCGGTATAATCGGATTTTTCAAATGGAAATTTGGCTACGGTTGGGTTCAACTCAAACTTGATTGTGGTTGATGCAGCGTTTAGTCGAATTCCAATTAGGTGTTTTGGGCTTCTAGGCCTCAAAGTATTTCATTGTTTTGAAACCGTTACTCGCTAGTTTGAGCAATTAAATACTTCGGTTATAACTTATAGGTATCTAGAAATCTAGATCTCATCAGATACTGTATATAAAAAAATACTGTATTTATTAAATTGTACTACTGATTTTTTTTCATCACCTATCATTATATTTTCTTGTTGTGTTGGGGGAGTTTGTAGGAGAGGCCTGGGAGTAGCAAAAAATATTACATTTTCTTTTTAAAAACAACATTCGATAGGGTATAGCCATAGGACTGTGCAACATAGTGTGTGGAGGTAAAGAAAAACCTTGAAATCAAACACATTCAAGACTAGATTCGTCAGACTCCTATTTAGGGTTTGACCCAACCCTACCTCTACTATTCACACCTACTCTTCTATTTCTGATATCAACAGTGTCAATTTCAATATCTCTCAGTCAATTTATTTGCAAAATTTATTATTTTTTTCAATATTTTATTATCTCCCACAAACACACATGTTTGGATATTCGTTTTAGAAAGCAACCAATAACTACGTCCCTCAATGGCTAATTAAAATAATATATATACAGAGAGAATTTGATGCAATCTTACATTGTCAGAATACTGTATATATATATAGTGTTAAATGTGTAGTATTATTTTGTCTACATGCATGTGTATATAGATACGTACACACGTGACATATATGTAGTGTTTCTTATGATGACCTCATGATAAGAGAGATCACTGACAATTACAATGAAAAAGCTTGAAAATAGGCTTTAATCATTTAGTCTTGATAAATAGGTCCTTGCTGTTAAGGGAGAAGGAGAGATGAAGAAGATAGAAGAGAATGAATCACATGAAGCGTTTAAACCAAAATAGGGAAAATGCAGAGAATAGAGAGGAGCGGGTGACTCACAGCCAACCGATGGTCCACCTCATGCCTGTCACCATTTTGTCCCTCACAGACACACCCTTCCTTCAGTCTTGTCAATTCTATCTTTCTCTCTCTCTTCATTGTTTTAATTTGTCTCTTCTACCGTTGGGTTCAAATTATCAATGGCCACTATTCGACGATTTTTTTTTTTTTAATAGATTTTAGTTGTCATTATTTTTAATTGGGGATTATAGTAATGATTTTTTTAATTGACTGTTAAGAGATTTTCTTACAAGACACCAATTTGTTT
This sequence comes from Erysimum cheiranthoides, assembly GCA_011420285.2. Taxonomy (NCBI): domain Eukaryota; kingdom Viridiplantae; phylum Streptophyta; class Magnoliopsida; order Brassicales; family Brassicaceae; genus Erysimum; species Erysimum cheiranthoides. The sequence goes on from CM022180.2 coordinate 7,592,037, forward strand.
ATATAACGTGTCTTCTGTGTTTTGTGGTATGTACATATATAGAAGGTCGTGGTCGTCTATGGTAGCGTTCGTATTTTAAAACTTTGACATATCTCTCTCTAAATTTTTTTTACATCAAGATTAAGATTAAAGGATAAATAAATTATCTGTGCAACCAAAAATAATCATATAAAAAAAGTTATTTTAATTATATATATATATATATATATATATGTATCTCCATGCATATATATATATATATATATATATGATTCGTAATTTTCAATCGGATTTATTGATGATTTTTCTTTAAATTTCTTCTTTTAGACTTCAGCTATACAGCTAGACGTTTCTGTAGCTAGAGACAAATACGAATTACCCACGGATAAAACCATCCATGCATGAAATAACGTCAAGTATATCTTTTTCTTTTGGTCATATAATGCCAAGTATATTTATAAACTATATAGTACTCTTAGAAAGCCCATCACCTCCATAGAATATTATTCAAATCATACACATCACATTTTTCCTGATTGTTATGTGATCTTATATATGAATTCTTATTTGTAGAATTGTAGTAGTTCAATATTATAAGCATACAGTGTTATATAACACGTCACAGATGATACTATGATGAATCAAAGGAGCAGACATAGATTTTTTATGATCCATGGAAATAACCAAAAGATTACACCGTACAATTACACTTTACCATTAATCTTCGTTGCAATTCACGAGAAGATTCATGTTTCTTTATATTCCTAACAACAAGATATACTTATGTTTATAATAGGATCGTGCGTGTGGTAATCTGTTGACTATACGCGTACCATTAATATTTCTCTTCTTGCTTTTTACTTTTTGTTCGTTTAATTGATTAAAGTTATGTTTTTGCTTACTTCCATGCTCGCAGAATACAAACACTCAATCATCATGAAAAAGAAATAAAGAAAATTACAAAGTGAGAAGAAGGAATGAATAAGCATCAAAATAAACAAAAAAATTCTGATCGATCTTTCATCTAAAATTACTATTATTAAAGAAAAAGGGGTTCGACGTTGAATCGTACAAAGAGACAAAGAAGAATGAATGTGGAAAAGAAAGGAAA
>CM022180.2:7593226-7604164 GCA_011420285.2 Erysimum cheiranthoides
TGCATTCCCGGCACATGGTCCACAAGTTCAGTACCCTTGAGCTCGCACTGTCTCTCAGCTTTGCTGCGTGTTTTAGCCCCCTTTTCTTGATCAGGACAGTCCAACACATAGTTGTGATCATATCCGAGACCCACCTCTCCTATAGACTCACCTATCCGTTTCTCTCCTCAGTAAAATCGAAAGGAGTTCCCTTTACAGGCAAGATCTCCCCTGTAGGAACTGTGTATTGGTCAACCGGCGTGATATGAGACCCCCAAATCTGAATCTTATGGTCAAGAATGTTTCCTGAGTCATGACCCGCCAAGTTCCAGTATGTATGCTGAGCTAAGCTGATGGGAGTGTCTTTGTTCTCCGGAATAGCTTCCATGTCAAGTCTCATTGTCGTGGCTGACGTCAGAGTGTATGTCGCCGTGACAGAAACTGCGCCGGGGTAACCTGTGGAGGGGACCGTCAAAACATTATATAGCTAGATTATCGAATCGCATATATATCACAAAGAAACAAAATGTAAGAACATGAATATGCATGTCGGGACCTTTCTCCATCGTCGCAGTGATATTTGAAAGTGATGAAAGGTTTTTCCCGTCTTTCTTGTGCCCTGCAACTTCCCATACTTCTTATCAAAACCCTTGTTACCACCTGAATAGAGTAACATTTATGCATGTTTCAAACCGATTAAGTTCACGGAGAAGTATAGAAGCATACAGAGAAGAGAAATGTCATATACCGTGGAGACTATTGGGAGGCTTGTTGATAGGCAAAGTGTAGTTAACTCCATTGAGACTAAATTTTCCCTCTTTGATTCGATTTGCCACACGACCAACTATGCACCCAAAGTACGGTGCAAGCCCTTTCTGTAACAATCATATCATGTATACAGATTCATACACAGATTCAATACCACTGTTACAAAATCCATATTGTTTTGATTTTTCATCACAAGATACATGACCATATATAATATATATATATATATATATTAAACAATATAATCCAGACATTATTCATGCGAAGTATTTCAGACACATGTGTTGTTGCGATTTGCGAACAACACTATCTATTCACCATTACCGACAACTTTGAAATCAAACACACCCAGAGGCAGTGGTAAGCGTATTGGATCAGATCGATTAAATCTATGTCGAGATCAATCCAAGGATTATGTGAATTCGAGAGAAATTACCACATATGGATCCACCGAGTCGAATCCGAGAACTACATCAGCCAATTTCCCTTCAAATAAGAAAACAAACTCGATAATCAGAGGATAAGGATTTGGAAACATAACGGAGATCATCACAGGAAGGAAGTAGAAAAGGAACCGTTATTGTCGGGGACAGACAAGGAGGTGATGGTGGCACCATAGTTTGAGATCTTGACCTGCATGGTGCCATTGTTGAGCTCGAAGATCTGTGGAGTGTTCTTGCTCTGATCCGCCATTAGAGGGCTCAGATTAAATTAAGGCTTTACGATTAGAAGAGAAGTGATTGGATGGAAGATGTTTGGGAGAGAAACAAGCGGAAGTGATCAGTTTTGTTGAGTTATAAACCAAAATCGTAATCTCGTAACTGATCAATGTTGACGTCATCCACATCCCAAAGTACTTATCCTGTTTTTTTAAATTTTTAACATCTTCTCATTTTGTTGACCAAAAAAAAAAAAAAAAAAAAAAAAAAACATCTTCTCATTTTTTATTTTTGTTATTTACCCTTTAGAGGTTTTTAGAAATTATAATCCAAAGTTACCAACGTCTTTTTTGGGCAGAAACAAAGTTGCCAACTAAACTCCAAAACTATAGAGAAAAAGAAAATGAAATAGATAGATTTTTGAAATTATTCTTTTTATCAACAATTTTGATAAGTAAATTAATAATTTTAAACCAAAACTTTCTTTTTAGTAAGATATTAACCAAAAGGTTGATAAGTCGGTATAAAAGATAATAATACATTACAGTATATCATAACAGGGTCTTCGCGTGAATTTAGATCTAGCTCTCCCTTTTTCAGGTATCCTATGAAAGAAAAGAACGATAGAACCTATGAAAGCATACTTTGTATTTATTTTCTTTCGTAAGTTTCAATATGCTCTCAAGTTTCAACCAACATGTACCTGTTTTTTACCCAAAGGTTACAAAACAAATGTTCCCGTAAAAGATTTTGATTTCCCCATAACGAGAAACAAATTACAGTAAATCAATTTTTTAAAATATGGAAGCGCAGGCATTGAGAAAGAAATAGTGTAACAGATGGCAAAGAGGACTTTAGCTTAAAAGAAGCACAATCATTTCAAAAAGCAAATCATTTGTCACTTTCTTCTTCTTCACCTATCATCCCCAACCAAAAGCAAAAAAAAAAAAAACACTTTCCTTTTCTCTCTCTCATTAGGAACTCACCCGATCCGACGTCGTTTAAGTTTTGTGACACAATCTCCAACCTCTCAAACCATTTGAGACCAGCGATTGCAGTGATGCAAGATCCACGGAATCAGGTGCCATCTTCTCCCCCACCTCTCCTCCGTCTCTCTCCTCCGATCTTGACACTGAGGTCAGTTCCTACAATATCTTTGTATCTTCCAAGCTACCCAGAAAGCTTTCTGCTTAATTAGATAGAATAGTCTTTCAATTAGAAACTTGCTTTAACTTCCAAAAAGATTGTGTTTTTCAAACTGCCCAGAAACTTTTACGTGTTTTCCTAGAAACCCAGATTTTTTTTTTTTTTTTTCACGATATGTTCAGGTGAAAAATTCATTTTTTTCTCGTGATTCAAAACCCTTTTATTGTGGGAAGGAATATAATTTGTAGCCTTGAATTGGTTTATAAATAGTATTAAATATTATGATGTTATTGAAGTCTTGATTGGGTTTTGTTTATTAGTCAACAGGATCCTTCTTCCATGACAGAAGCATCACACTTGGGACACTTATGGGATTTAGTTTCACTGCAACCATGCCGATGCCATTCAGAGCTTCTTCACAACGCCACGTGTCACCCTCCGTCGCAATCTCACGCGCTTCCAGCTCCAATGCAAGACTCCACCAGAGGAAGCGTCCTCCTTCTAATTCGGCTGAGCCTCGCCGCCGTAAATGGTGGCGCTTCTGCCGAGACGACGATGATGACGCCGCCGGAAACGGAATCCACCGTGGAACCGGAGATTCAAAGCGGTCTTCGCTAGGGGAGTATCTAGAGGTGGAACGGAGGTTTGGAGATGAAGCCGTTTATAACTCCGCCGAGGCTGAGCTAGAGCGGTACCAAGATCAGCAGCCGGCGATGGGGGAGCGGGCGTTGTTCGCTGACGGGAGGGTTCTTCCTCCGGCTTCAGCTGAGGCGGTTGTCGGAGAAGGTACGCCGATGGTCTCGGCCCTTTGTAGATTCCCGGTTTCCTTACCGGTTATGTAGCGGGGCGAGGATCGTCGGTTCATTGGGTGTTTTTTTTAAGCTTTTTTGTATTAGTACTTTAATGTTTTGTCTTCAGTTTCTAGAATCGGAATCATGGTTTGTAGAAATATGGGATGTAGTCAAGTAATTATTTCAAAGAATGATTGATAAGGATATATGCAACAGTCAAAAAAAGCATAGAGATGACACATGCACAGCTTTTGGTGTCAAATGGGTTCCTAGAACATAGAGATCGCAATGAGTTTTTCAACTTCGAAATAAACTTCAGGAGGGTTTTCTTTGGGACAATTTGAGATACTTAAGAGATGATCTTATAAGGCCATCTGCAGCAGGGGATCATGGGCCATGTGGCTTAGAAAAATAAAAATTAAGAAAAAAGGAATAGTGGGCTTGGATCAGAGAGAAGTGATCTCGCCCGAGATCTGTTTTAAGCCTTGTTCTTGGCAAATGTGGCACCTTTCTATTGGTTGAGAATTTTGGAAAAAAAAAAATATTTACATTTTGTGAGAAAATCAGAGTTGTCTCCTAGGGTTTCACTCGCTTTCTCTCTCTCGCGAACCAAGCGGCGACAAATCGATTATGTCCGATTTCCGCCTGTTTCCGCCTGTTTCTCTTTCGTTGCCGCCTTTTTCCGCCTGATTCTCTCTCGTGTCGAAACCTAGCCGATTCGTTTCGCCGACCAGAAGATTCTGTCCGATTTCAAACAACGAGAACTTCAAGGTTTGTTTCTGAACTTGGCCTTTTGTTTGGCTTTCTTTCTCATTATTGCTTGCTCATGGCTATGATGTGTACGTTACAGTTCCTGATTTCTTCCATGTGAATCTAGCTTAGATTTTAGTTGATTTTAAACTCTCTTTACGCTGCCAAAGAAATGAAATAAGTCTCTACAGTTTTTTTGGATTTGAAACGTTTTGGATTTAATTGGAATTGAAGCAACAGAGGAAGAATATTTGGTTTCAACAGCTTAATTCATTCTATGGTTTCTCTCTCTGAGGGATCTTAACGAATCTCTTTTCTTTTTTGTGCTTTTGAAGTTTGGATTTTGACTATGAGTTGAGATCAAAATTGTATCTTAGAAAAATGTTGAGAAAATCTGGTATATGGTAAATGTAAGCATTGTATTAAAGCAGGCTTCCTGAATTGTGAGTGACTGAATTGTTGATGAACATTAATCGATTTTGCTTTGTTTGTGAGGCTTGTAGGTGAGGTTAACCAGGGCAAATTACATCGGATAACCATCAACAAACCTGCATTTCCTCGAAACTAAAAGGTAAGGCACATTCACTAGCTTGGTTTCCTTATGTGAGTGGTTTTGTGGCTTGTGTAGTAGTGTATAAGTGGTTATTCACAGATGTTATGTGATGTTTGTTGACTTTTTGTATTGCTTGATTGTATAACGAGTTTCTCAGACTTGAGTTGTGATGGTCTCGGATGTCTTGCAATTTGGATAATGATCCATGTTTCAACTTGAGTTCTGGTTTGGCTTGCAATTTGGATAATGATCCCTGTTTCCACACTCACTATATAGCTACTGCAATAGTCTTAATTGTAATTGAACCAGTTTTGTTTTCTCATTTTGTGGATCTTGTTTTCAGTATAGTGTGATTTTTAGTGTCACTTAGTTTCATTTTTTATATGTCTGAGTATCTAACCTGTTAGGCCAGGTTATGTTCTTCGGAGAATAGTCTCAACAATTTAAAAACTTGTTTCAATGAAAGCTGTGAAACTTTAAAAAACTTTTCAAACTAAATAATATGAAATCTTACCCTAAAAACTGAGCACTTTATTGGTCTGAAAACTTTTAAAACTCTTAAAACTTAGAACTTGAACCCAAACTAAACTTTTAAAACTGATTTTCTAGATGATATCAATGCTTTAACAAACTTGTTGAGTTGAATGCATTAACAAAACCAAACTTTTTGGTTTAGAGATAAAAAACACTCAATGACCTTCATTTACTTCTGAAGTGACTGAAGTAGGTAATGGTTATTTAGAATTAAAAGTCTTTAACAACAACACCAAACTTTGAATTTAATGATCTTTTTAACTTCTCTATATTATATCCCAGCCAAATGGAGAAAAGCTCTCATACCTTTTACTTCTCTGATCCAGTAATCTCTCTTCTAGCTAATAATCTCTCTTCCTAAGCTTCTCTTCGAGCCAAAAATCTCTCTTCCTCTGTTTGCTATGGAACCAAATAATACTCCTAATAGTCAGTCTCAATCCTACTTCAGCCTTCTTAACTTCCCATATGATGGCTTTGTTCGTAATCCAAACATTGGTTCCTCCCAAATCCCTCCTTTTACTTCACAAACTAGTTCACACCCTACTCAACCTCCTAGTCAACCAGAAGAGACAGCAGAACAGCGCAGGGAGAGAAGGCTATGGTCCACACAAGACGACTTAGTCTTAGTTAGCGGCTGGTTAAAACCTCTAAAGATCCAATAGTTGGAAATGATCAAAGGGCAGGGTCGTTTTGGAAGCGGATAGGAGATTACTACGCATCAAGTACTCATGTGAAAGGTGGTGCTGAGCCAAGGCGCCCTGATCTTTGTAGACAAAAATGGCAAAAAATCAGCAGAGAAGTGAGCAGGTTCTGTGGAACTTATGCAGAGGCATATGGTGAGAAAGCGAGTGGCATGAATGAGTTGGATATTGAGCAGAATGCTCACCAAATCTACACTAAGCTTTACAATAAGAAGTTTGGTTTGGAGTATGCTTGGAATGTTCTTCGCTATGAACAGAAATGGCTAAACTTGGAGGCAATGAACCCCACTTCTAATAAGTCAACCAGCTCTAACAAACGCAAAGCCGATGATGCTCCACCATCTTCAGGCTCTGTAGTAGGTGAGCACGAGAGTAGGCCTCCTGGCATAAAGGCAATGAAAAAATTAAGGAACAAAGGTAAAGAGAAGGCCTCATCAACGGCTGCACCAGCTGCTGCATCTGCTGAGTTTACTAAAATGTTTGAGCTAAAACAGAAGGATTTGGATGGAATGAGAGAACTCCAAAAGATGTCCATTCTTGACAGTCTAATTGCCAAGAAAGAAGCTCTGGATGAAGATGAAAAAATTGTGAAGCCTCCAAAAGATGTAACATGATCTCTTGTGTTTTAAGTTTTTAATGAATCGGCTATGTTTGTTTCCTAAATCCGGATTGATTTGCTTTTGTATTCTCATTGCATTGTTATATATCTCCTGTTTAATGAGCTTTGGCAAGATGATTATCTGTTTTTTTTCCTGAATTGTAAGTTTTCATTCTGATTGCTTTCTGTTTATTGGTTTTCAGGTTGAATAAGACAGGCCTTGATGATATCTACGACTATGGGATAAACAGCCCGTTAGACTGCAGTTCTGATGAGGAGGAGGAAAGCAGTTATACTACCCTCTGCAACCACAAGCTGTGAAGAGGAGTCTATGGAGTTGTGAAGCTGAACCAACAAAACCTGATTATGAAGCACAACTGATCCAACTCAAGGACCACCAAAACCAGTCAGATCAGAGGTTTGAACCTGGAAAGCCTTGTTACTGAGTTAGGTGAGAAGAAACCTTTGTTCAACTTGGCCCCTGAATTGGTAATTGTTGTTTGCTTCAGTATGAGTGTTTTGGTAGTGGCACTCATCATGTTTATTAAGTAGATTAGAGTAGTCGGCAAGTGCAGCATATAATGTCTGCTTGTAGGCACATGCTTTTGTTTTTTGGATTGTAGTTTTAAAGCCAGAATCACGTGCATTGTTTTGTATGTTTTGGAAAACAAAGTTTGACAGAGTAACAGGCTTTTGTTTGTAAAAGAAGACCAAAGTTCACATGTGTTGTCTTCATGTATCAACTTGATGTTTTGGATGTATCACATGCCTTTTCCCACAGACAATTGCAACTCTCTATAAATATTTCGTTGTTGGAGAAGATTGTATTTCATCAAACATTCATTCTCTCTTAAACCAAACTAAAGAAAACATTTCCTTCTCTCCAACGAACATACAATTCTCTCCTCTTTCACACTCACTAATTCCAAGTTTATTTTCTCTATCTACAAATTCCAAGCTTAATCTCTCCCAAGTTTTTATGGCTTCTTTTTCCAATAATTTCACTACCATTCTGATCCGTATAATGATAGTTTAACAAATTTTTCCAAGATCAATTTAATAATCAATTTCAAGCTACTGAAGAGGAAATTCCAGCGGAAGAGGGAATTCCAGCCCAGAGGAAGAAACGTGAATATATCGATAGAAAACGGGAAGAAGGGCATCAACGTTTGTGGAACGATTATTTTAGTGATAATCCGACTTTTTTGGATAGGCAATTCGCAAACGGTTTCGAATGAACAAGTCATTGTTCTTGCGTATTGTGAATCGTCTCAGTGAAAAGCTTCCATATTTTCAACCAAAAAAGGATGCAAGGTTCCGAAATGGTGTATCAGCGCTACAACAATGTACTGCAGCAATTCGGCTATTAGCATATGGGACTGGGTCGGACTCAGTTGATGAATATTTACGTATTGGTGAATCGACTGCTCGTGAATGTTTGGAACATTTCGTCGTCGGAAGTTGACTTGTTTGGCACTGAATACCTACGGCGACCCACACCAGATGATCTCCGAAGGCTACTCTTTATGGAGAAAAGCGGGGTTTTCCCGGGATGGTTGGCAGCATCGACTGTATGCATTGGAAGTGGAAGAATTGCCCAACTGCTTGGAAAGGAATGTATTCACGCGGAACCAGTAAACCAACAATTGTTTTGGAGGCGGTAGCTTCACAAGATCTCTGGATATGGCACGCATTTTTTGGAGCGCCAGGTACTAGTAACGATTTAAATGTTCTTGATCAATCTCCAGTTTTTAATGACATTATTTACGGTCGAGCTCCCGAAGTGACGTACTATGTCAACGGAAGGGAGTATAATTTGGCATACTATCTGACGGATGGCATTTACCCCGAATGGGCGACATTTGTTAAATCTATCCCACAACCACAACACCCGGAACATAGTTTGTTTGCTGAACGTCAAGGGTGCACGAAAAGATGTTGAGCGTGCATTTGGAGTCCTGCAATCTAGATTCGCCATGATTAAAAATCCATCTCTTTTATGGTCGAAAGGTAAAATAGCATATATATGAGAGCTTGTCTCATACTTCATAATATGATTGTCGAAGATGAGCGAGATTCATACACTCTCTATGACGAAAATGAATTCCGACAAGACGATGAAACCGAAATACCTCGGGATCTTACGTTTTCAGTAAGTATGCCTACAAATCTTGAGGGTTTAGGTGATGGGCATACAAGAATTCGTGATAGACAAGCACATCACCAACTAAAAGAGGATTTGATTCAACATATTTGGAATAAATTTGGATAATAAACTATGTATTAATTAGATAAAATGTTTTTGTGCTTTTATTAAGTAATATGTTTGTTTGTTGATTGTTATTTATATTTTTAATGTTTTTTTTCTTAAATATTTAGTATGTATTTTCACTTTCAGTTTTTAAAGTTTACAATTTATATGTAATTTTAAATGTTTTAATAATTGTAATATGTTTTAAAAGTTTTAGATTATTCTATTATTAAATCTTAAGATCTTTACCATGTTCTCCCACTAATCAACTTTTAAACAAAGCTCTAAACACATGATCTTACATTATTATATTTTTTTTTCTCTGACACCCTAAGGTGATCCCCCATTGAGGATGCCCTAACTCGCAAAGGAAATACTCCCTCTATTTCAAAATGTAGATGTTTTAGAATTTTCACATATATTAAGAAATCATATTTAATATGCATTATTTTTTTTGATTTAAATTTTCACCTCTAAACCAATAGTATTTAGTTATCTTTCTTGAATTCAATAATTTGTCATTAATTATAGAAAATAGAGAACATCTTATATTTTGAAACAAAAAAAATTCTAAAACATCTTACATTTTGAAACAGAGGGAGTATTTGTTAGGCCTAACTTTGATATCTATTTTGGTTCTTTTTTAGTGTGCTAAGCAAATGTTTGTTTCGCTGAGTCTTTCATCAGAGAATATTACTTTGCAAGTATTATTACTTTGATGATGTCTAGTCCCAAGATGTTCTATTACTCGCATTTTTTTCAGATATATGATGAATAATGTCCATGTAATTTTTGCTAATGTAAATTATCGGTGAGCCCTTCATTTGTCTCAGCTGACTCAATGAATTTGATGGACTGTTGAAAGTTCTATGCATTTCTTTGATTATATCCATTTTCCTTTTTTTTGTTAAGTTCGTTTATTTTATTGGCCCGTCTTTGTTTTGAGGTTGTATGGAAAATTTTGGAGTTTTGATCACCTTCAATAAGCCATGAACCTCTGTTTTATTTGCTTACAGAATATAAACCCTTCTTCATGTATACCCACCTAAATCCTAACAGAAATTTCAGTCCATTATGTATTGATTAAAAAACCTTAAAATTTTGGGCCTAGGCCTATAATCTTTTGAGATCAGAGACTCGTATACAATCGTTGCATCTGAAATGCTAAACTTTTGTTCTATAGTTTTTGTTTCAATTAATTAGTCAGTTTTTTTTCCGGATAATTAGACCAAATCAGATGTTTTGTGTATTGAGGGCAAACACGACATGATTTTGGCCGAGAGTGTGCCACATTCTTAACATACTACCACTAGAAACTATTTTCTAAAAATATAACAATTAACCACAAATGATCCTCATATCACAAGAGGAGACAATAGTGTGTCCATATTTTATAGCTATTGAATTAAAAAAAAAACGACGTCAAACAAAAAAAAAATAATAATAATACAGCAAAATAGTTTTGTTTTACAATAAACCCTCAATATTCCAAGTGATGTAAAATGAAAAAGAAATAAAACCTCCAAGCAACGCAAACAACAACACACAAAACAAAACTTGATATAATAGCGTCCTTCTCCTTAGGGTCTCTCTCTCTCTCTTATCTCAAGCAGCAGCAGCAGCAGCACAAAAACGTCATCGATGGCGTCTCATGCTGCGAATCTCTGGGTGCTTCTAGGTTTAGGTCTCGCTGGGATTCTTCTCGTTACTAAGAAGCTGAAGAAGGCCGTCCGTGAAGATTTCGGCGCCTTTATCGATAAACTCTTGCTGCTTCCTCCTCCGCAACCTGCTCCTCCCAAAGCTCCTCATCCTCTCACCGGCCTCACTTTTGCCGTTTCCGACGTGTGAGTTTCCGTATACTTGTTTTTCCTTCTCCGCCTCCCATATGTTTTGATTTTCAATTGGGGATTTAGATGAAGAATTTTTGCTAGGGTAGTCTAAATTTTGTTTGACAAACATTGGAATCTGCGTTGACTCTATTCTTATTCTTCTCCGCCGCGTTATATTATGTCTCTTGGTGAGCTTCGAGTATGGTTGATTGATTTGAGCTATTATACTGAAATTTTGTTTGTTCTAGTTTCAAAATGTGTTTGTCTGCTAGTTCTCGATAAAAAGCTGAATATATATGAACCTTCAAACTGTTCCTTTCGTTGGATGAATCTATGGTTGGATCGACTTTGGAGATAGTGTTTGCATATATTACATGAA
>CM022180.2:7604264-7622706 GCA_011420285.2 Erysimum cheiranthoides
GTAAGAAGAACTTTCTTTTAGGTTTTATATCCTTCTTCTCACTTGCTTGCTTGCTGAGCAATTTCGTCGTGTTATTTGTTGGCTTAGGCATTCGCTGCAGTACTTTACAACACACACAGATTTAGTTAAGAGACAGAAAGAAGCAGTTGAGCAGAGAAAAGCCGAGAAGAGAGGCTTGAAATCTGATAAAGATTGGACCGGAGATGGGTTCGTGAAGGAGACTGAGAGTATGGTTTCTAACTAAGTTAGTAGCCTGATGAAGTGATGACCACCCAAATATTTGATAAAAGTTTGAAACTTCATTCACAATCAAATAACAAAGGCTCTTCCTTTACAACGTTCTAAATCAACTTCTTAAGTCTCAGTTGAAAAGAAAGTTTCTGTATCTTAATTTCTTCTTGTTGTTACCTGTGTATTATTTCATCTTGTATCCATTTCTCTGTTCCAACAAGTTGGCTTCATTTTCGGCCGATAATAATGTCATAGACTATTCAAGGTTTAAAGTCATTCTGTTTACCCATCAATTTTGTTTTTGTTTTATCTTCCAGTATTTATAGGCTCCGTGGTAAATAAAATCTACTGCACATGTATTGGGTATTGCATTTTCATGAGATCTGATTTGGCTTAAAAAAAACTTGGTCTTAACCATTAAAATCAAATATTGGAGAAAAAGAAGTATGAGTTGATTGAATCAAAGATTTGTATGAAACTAGAGTTAAAACAGCTCCGCAAGCCGAATTTGGATATTATATTTATTAAGAAATAAAAACATAGATATAGAAAAATCTTTTGTGGATATAATTTAGTCTAACTAACTGGTTGGTTCCAAGTACAGAATTAATATGGTTGCGGCGTTGTGGGATATGGCCATGCCTATTTTTATACACATCATTTTGATGCGAAGAGCAAGGCAACAAACGAAATGGGCTTTTATGAGAAATTGATTAAGGAAGAAATATCATGAACGCAAAAGACAAAAGTGTCCACGACTTTATTCACCACAATGATACCTTTTTATAGAAACTAAAATCATTTCATTTCCTACCTACCTGCGTTTACGTGTTCATCCACAATTCTTTTTTACTAATTTATTCATAGATATCTTCGAATTATACATTACTCAGTTTGTGCTAAAAACAAAAATAATATTAATATTTATATCAAGAAAATTCTTAGTTCTTGTTGAGTTCTTAATTAATGATGTTGTAACGCATATAAGAGAAATAGTTCCGTTCTGTATAAACTCTCTTTTTCGGCTGCATCTAACCTTTTACAGACTTTTCGTGAAATCTCTTTATTTATATAAATAAATCAAATAATGTTGCCATAATATGTAGTAATCTCAGGAGAATATGTAATCTCAGGAGAATCCCAACTGAAAAAAGAGTTGAGAGACGGTACATTAATTAATTAATTAAGATTCTCAAAGATAATATTGGCACACACACAACAATAAAGAAATTACCAATTTACTAAAAAATCATGTATTGACCGTAATTATTTGAAAAGAAAAATAGTAAAAAATAAAAAAAAGAGAAATAGCTCTCTATAAACACTCTCAGGAGAGAAGTTGTATTGATCGTCTTCCCTAAACACTGATTATTTTGGTATTTCTCTCTTGAACGCCGCCATGTCTCTGCTTTCAGATCTCGTTAACCTCAACCTCTCCGATGCCACCGAGAAAATCATCGCCGAATACATATGGTTTGATCTCGCTTCTCTCTGTTTCTCTTTCACCACGACTCTCATTTCTCGTTGTTTCTCCCTGCTTTTGTGATCAAAAAGTTTTACTCTTTTTTATTTTATTTGATATTGATCTCGTTATGGGTTTGAGAATTTCGGTATGAGCAACGATTCAGTTCACAAATGGTTTCGCTGTCCTGCGTTATATCAAGACGTGTAAAACTTAAAGCTTGTCTTTTTTTTTTTTTGTCTTCTTGTGGATTTGTGAGTTTTTGTATGAATTTTGATTGAACAGGATCGGTGGATCTGGAATGGATATTAGAAGCAAAGCCAGGGTAATTGAATTATATATAAATCTCCATGTGATCCTCTGTTTTGGTTACTTTTGAATATTGATCTGATTTGTTTTTGTTTTGAATGATACAGACACTACCAGGACCAGTGAGTGATCCATCAAAGCTTCCCAAATGGAACTACGACGGATCCAGCACCGGTCAGGCTGCCGGAGAAGACAGTGAAGTCATTCTATAGTATGCTCTTCGATCATCTATATCTATTTCTCTATTTACGCATAAACGTCAACTATTATGAAATATAATCATTATCTTGATGTTGATTTGTTCGTTTTTTATTCTTTTTTGTAAAATAAATCAAAAGCCCGCAGGCGATATTCCGTGATCCGTTCAGGAAAGGCAACAACATTCTGGTGAGTTGATTTTGTATGATTAGTGCAACAAATTTAATTTGGATCTAAATCAGATTTAAGAGATCATTGAATATTGTGTGATATGTGCAGGTGATGTGTGATGCTTACACACCAGCCGGTGATCCAATTCCGACCAACAAGAGGCACAACGCTGCTAAGATCTTTAGCAACCCCAAAGTTTCCTCTGAGGTGCCTTGGTACGCCTCCTCTTCTTATCCTTGTATTAGTCTCATCTTTGCAATATTATATCATATGTTAATAATTGTCTCTTTGTGTGATTCAAAAGGTATGGGATTGAGCAAGAATACACATTGATGCAAAAGGATGTGAACTGGCCAATTGGTTGGCCTGTTGGTGGCTTCCCTGGCCCTCAGGTAGTATCCAATTATCATCTGATCCATAATGTTATATAACAACACATTTTGATATATTATCTAATATCATTGTTTTTCTTTTGGGGGTGAAACAGGGACCTTACTACTGTGGTGTGGGAGCTGACAAAGCCATTGGTCGTGACATTGTGGATGCACACTACAAGGCTTGTCTTTACGCCGGTATTGGCATTTCTGGTATCAATGGAGAAGTCATGCCTGGCCAGTGGGAGTTCCAAGTCGGTCCTGTTGAGGGTATTAGTGCTGGTGATCAAGTCTGGGTTGCTCGATACCTTCTCGAGGTAAGTAACCTACTTAAGCGGCTTCTATTACGAATACAAAGCTTCAAATTTGCTTATGTTATCTTTTCTTTTGACAGAGGATCACTGAGATCTCTGGTGTAAATGTCAGCTTCGACCCAAAACCAGTCCCGGTTAGTTTCTTACTTCACGCTTCATCATTTCCAATTACCATAAGTCACGTGTTGTTGTAACACTGATGAATTGTTCAGGGTGACTGGAATGGAGCTGGAGCTCACTGCAACTACAGTACAAAGTCGATGAGGGACAACGGAGGATTAGAAGTGATCAAGAAAGCGATAGGGAAGCTTCAGTTGAAACACAAAGAGCACATTGCTGCTTATGGTGAAGGCAACGAGCGTCGTCTCACTGGAAAGCACGAAACTGCAGACATCAACACATTTTCGTGGGGAGTGGCGAACCGTGGAGCTTCGGTTAGAGTGGGACGTGACACGGAGAAAGAAGGTAAAGGGTACTTCGAGGATCGTAGGCCAGCTTCTAACATGGATCCTTATGTTGTCACCTCCATGATCGCTGAAACCACCATCCTCGGTTGATGACACATTTCATAATTTGATTTCCCCGGTTTGTTTTTTTTTCCCCTTGTGATTGCACTCTTTCGATTGAAATAATTCTTATTAGCCGTATTGTGACATTTTGTGTTTTGTTTCGAATAATTAAATAAGCGATTCTTAAGGTGAAAAAAACTAAAAATGTTATTAGTAGTTTTTTTTCTTTGAGAAGAAGATAATAACAAGTAAACAACAAAGTTCGGCGGGTGCGTCGTAGGTTGAACTTGTCGGGGTAGTAGTTGGATAAGATTTTGTGATTAATAATTACGAATATTATGAATAATACTATTTTGTGATTGTGATTAATATTTAAGATAATGTCAAATATTCTTTACAACAATATACAATTATACACTATGTGGCATGTGACCTACTTAGGAATTAAACATAAATAGAATATTAATTCCGAAGACGAGGGTGGTGGAAATATTAGGTGGGACACCGTAATGTTCGTCACGTGCTCTGTACTCCTAGTCTCATGCATTGAAATTCGCAACTAGCTATGGTAGGAAAAGTCAAAATAAACTTTTTGATATTGTGATATTTGTGAGTGGGAAAATTCGTGACTCTCCACTCAAAAAATTTAGTCTTTTGTGACGCATTTAATTCTTAAATTAAGCATAATGGTATTACTAACCATGGAATATGATGACGAAAAGTAATTAACATTTTCCTAAGTTTTGGCAAAGACATACACACAAGTACATTGTTAGTACCTCAGTGCATAGTATCACACTTTAGTTATTTATTGCAGCCATTTGTAAACGTTCCTTATAAAGTAAAGTAAATAAATTTAAAAATCATGACACCCAACCAACCCACTTAATTTTCCCTTTAAAATAAAGAAATTGAAAAGATATAAAGTTATGGTCAGTGTTGTCCACCAACATGAAAAAGACGATTGGTGATCGATGGAATTACCATTTTTTTTTTTTTGATAAAAAAAAACTCAGGACACTTTGATTAGTTGAACTAATATTTCAATTTATAATGCAGATTCCGATTCAAATTTTCCACAGCGAAAAGCAATTGTTAGGAAACTTTATTTCTTTGAATTGGAATATTAGGTTTGAATGATGAGTCTTTGTCTCTTTGAACATGGACTCTTTTCATCTCAGCATGTAAACACTCGTGGCTATTTCATCATATTTAGAAAAACTCGTGGCTATTTTATTCAATTTTCGTCACTTAAACGAAATAAGTATAACCGAATAAATATAGATATTTTCCTTGAAAAATGTAATATACTTACACCATGTCATCGATAAAATAAAGCAACACAAGTTTTTAAGGAAAAGAGAAAGCAAAAAAAAAAACAAAATTAAAAAAAAACTTCTAATAATAGTTTGAAGAAGGCTGCCTTATTGGATCTCTAGCTTTAAGCTTCTCGGCCCAAAGTATTAATCTCCATCAATACAAAATGACGTCGTTTTGAGAATAAGCCTTGAAGATTCTCTATCTAGCCCAAAAATGTTGCCGTGAAGATGACCACTGAGCAAAAACCACATTAAAACCCTCTCTCTCAAATTCCGGAGGATTCGAGGGAGATGAAATGGCTGCAACGGCTCGCTGTACATTTCTTCCATCTTTAAACCCAGCTCATAGCTTCCGGCATCAGTTTCCGCAACCCAATGTGTCATTCTTCTTACCTCCCAATTTACCGGATTATATGCGTGTTCGGAGAAGTGGATTTTCCGGCGGAAATCACCGTCGTATGGTCACCATGGCAGCTGGAACAGATCACTACTCCACTTTGAATGTCAGCCGCAACGCCACCTTGCAAGAGATCAAGAGCTCGTATAGGAAACTCGCTCGCAAGGTTACTACTCTCTTGTTTTTATTTCTCCCCCTTTTTTTCTGTAATTGAATTGAAGCTTAGGGTTTGTAATGGTGGAACAGTATCACCCAGATATGAACAAGAACCCTGGTGCTGAAGATAAGTTCAAACAGATTAGTGCTGCTTATGAGGTGACACAAGTTCTGTCATTTTTTTTTCAAATGCCTAGTTTTAATGGGTCGTCTATGAAGCTTTGTTGCTTATTACACCTGGGAATAAAGCATTTGTGTAGGTATCTGATGAGGAGAAGAGATCCGTGTATGATCGCTTTGGCGAGGCAGGTTTAGAAGGAGATTTTAATGGATCACAAGAAACTTCTCAAGGGGTAAGTCATCTATGAAGAGATTTCTAATGATTTAAAAAAAAAGATTAATTGTCTAATGACTTCCTTGACTCCTTTCCCCATTTTTCAGGTGGATCCATTTGACTTGTACAGTGCATTCTTTGGAGGTTCTGATGGATTCTTTGGGGGAATGGGGGAATCAGAAGGGGTGGGTTTCGATTTCATGAATAAGAGAAGCCTAGACCTTGACATTCGGTAAAATTCTTGTATGCAAGTTTGTTCACGAGCTATAAATACTTTGAAATTGTGTGTAAACCCTCGAAATAGCATTTGATTACTGTCCCTCGTGTAGTGGGCGATAATTGATTACAGTTTGTATCTAATTTGTTAGACTCGAATTGCCGTCTAGTCTCGTTGCTGAATGTGTCTTCTTTTCTTGAAAATGGAGAAAGTTATCTATGACTCCTAATCTCTGTTTCTGGTTTGATACTCGGGGATGTATATTTAGGTATGACCTGCGGTTGAGCTTTGAAGAGGCGCTTTTTGGAGTAAAACGGGAAATTGAGGTTTCTTATTTAGAAACATGTGATGGCTGTGGAGGAACAGGTGCTAAATCCAGTAACTACATTAAACAGTGTAGCAGTTGTGGAGGTAAAGGACGTGTGATGAACACTCAGAGAACACCCTTTGGAATCATGTCTCAGGTAACTCATTATACCCAAATACTATTTCGATCACTTGCTATTCCTTAAATGCAAATTTTCATTTCCCTTGACGCTTGCTATAGATGATAATCTGTGTTATATAGGTGTCCACTTGCTCCAAATGTGGTGGTGAAGGCAAAATCATCACTGATAAGTGTCGAAAGTGCACAGGCAACGGGAGACTACGGTCTAGGAAAAAAATGGATGTTGTTGTCCCTCCTGGTGTCAGCGATAGAGCCACAATGCGGATTCAAGGAGAAGGTAACATGGACAAGAGAAGGTATAGGACAATCTGCTGTATCATTTCCGATATTTAATGCTCTGGCAATTCGTTTTTCCAATATGATTTCTAATTTCCTCAGTGGAAGAGCTGGTGACTTGTTCATCGTACTTCAAGTTGATGAGAAGCGTGGAATTCGGAGAGAAGGGCTTAATCTATACTCCAATATTAACATCGATTTCACAGATGCTATACTTGGGTCGATCACAAAGGTAGTTATAAACTTGTTTAATGCTTTTGGCGTTACTCGGAAGTAAGAATCTGCATGCCATCTTTCTTTTTCAGGTAGAAACGGTTGAGGGAACAATGGATCTTCGGATTCCCCCAGGAACTCAGCCTGGCGACACCGTGAAATTACCAAGGAAAGGAGTTCCAGACACGGATAGACCTTCAATCCGGGGAGACCATTGCTTCGTAGTGAAGGTTTCGATCCCCAAAAAACTGAGGTTTGTGTCATATAATTTCCCTTTGATCCCTTTATGTTGTTGCTTACTAGAAAAATGCTTGAAACAACGTATATGGCAGCGAGATGGAGCGCAAGTTGGTAGAGGAATTCTCGTCACTTAGAAGATCTACCAGTAATACTGGTACAATGCTACTCGAATCTATTTCAGAAACTGATAGTTTAAAAAAAAAAAAATTCAAGCTAACTTTATAATCCCCATTTGTAGAACCTCGTCAAGAGGAGCATAGTTTTGGCTCAGAGCCCAAAAGAGAACCGTCTTTGTGGCATAAAATGAATGATTTCATAAGGTAATCTCATGAAACCTTTTTCAGCTGTTCATCGAAGGACACAATATTGTTGTCTTGTCCATGATTCCTGGTCTGATGTATATTACAGTAATTGTTTAAAATATCACGTTTTTTCTAGACGAGAAGATTCAAGAACGAAATTTGGGACTATGAGCTTGAACCCGTCATTGCCACTACGAAGAATGAAAGTGGCAGAGACTTCAATCGTTCTCTCAGTCTTGGCTCTGTGCGTTATAACCTCGGCTGTTGCATTGGTTCAGAAGAAGGGTAATCGCTTGAAACAAAAGAAAGAACCTTAATTTCTTTCAAAACCCTAAACCCAATGAAGAACTTTGGTTTCAAGTAACAGACGAGCGTTTACACAGATAACATGATTGTAATAGGCCTCTTCGTTGCCATACATTCTAGTTTCTACGTTGAAATTGTTGTGATAGAAAAGGCATGATCTTGTACTTATGTTTATGATTTATATATTTTTAAGAGATATGATAAAAACGAATTCTGGTATTTGACCAATAACTATGTATGCTAAACCCGGCTTAAACCGGGACCGAACTCTTTTTCTAAGAAGAATCATATGCTTTGAACTCATGCAGTCCTCTGATTTATCTAATGTTGAATTTATTACTTTTTGATAAAACCAAAGCGGAAGTGCTGAGATAGGAATTTATAGAGCACATGGAGATTTCAATAGATAGTGATTCTTTGGGTTTTATTATAAGTATAGTTGATTAGGAGCAGTTTTGTAAAATAGATAACTTTAATACTCTTTTGTATCTCATCTAGAGAACCTTTTTATGCATCAAGAAAGGTTTCCCATAATCCCATATCTATAGAGTCTTTATCGCTTAAGTGGGTCTCAACAGTCAACTCTCTAACACAGCTACTATACTTAGTACTTACATTATGACTAACGTCTTTATCTTCCGAAGTAAAACAATAGTAAAGACTGCTAGAGAACATGACAACTCAACATTCCAACTACCAACGTTTATTCCACATGTGCGATCGATAATAGAATCATAAATTACTAATAGTAATTAAATTACCACTTCCGGAGTTTCGTTTAAATGTTGTTTTGACATTTTAACATATTAAATATATTATAATATTAAATAGCTTGGCATTACATAGGAGTTTTTTTTGTAATGAATGTACAAAAATTTGAACTAATCTAAAACAAAATTGGGAAAATCTTCTTTGTTATAATATTTACTAATTTTGTCGATATTATTTTAAATAGTATTGTGGTACTAAAATTCTTTGATAATAAAGAGCTTAAACTTCCAACTATCTTGTTTTATTTATCTTCTTTGGTGAGTACAGCAAGAATTGGAATTGTTAACCGATTTGGTGGATGAAAAGGATTACAATTGAAAGTATTGTAGCCTAGTTGTCTCCCAAGTGTAACGCTCAACTACATATTACAATTACAAAAACTTTGCTGGTAATGATCCACTATTTAAAACCAAAGTAATATTACTTTACTTGAGCATCAACACAAGAAGAGACAAGGATTTTGAGTGCTTAAAACCGATTATCTGCTTATGATGACCCTTCAACTTTGCTTTCACATATACATTAAATTATATTATCTTTCAGATTCATTTAAGAGGTGCAACACCATAAGACCATATGATGTGTAGGAGATTTTAAATAGCTTTTAGATTATAAATTTTGGTTTTTAGATTTTAGATTTTTGCTTTTGGTTTTTAGATTTTGTAAAATAAAAATAAAAAACAAATGAAAATTTTCTTTAAAGAATGTATAGTAGAAAGAAAATTTTCTTTAAATTAGATTTGGATTTTATGAAGAAGATAGTAAAATCCTTTAAAATATTGATTCCCTACATTTTGGAAATCTACATTTGTTTTCAAAATCATGATGGTTAAAAAAAAAGATTTTAAGAATCAAAAGCCATATCTATTCTAAAATCTAAGTGTCATTCAAGGCCTAAATTTAGTTTAAAAAAAAGTCTTACCTGATTGATGTCTAAATCTTTTGTCTTGGCCGTGCAAATGGAGAACAATTTAGTTTCACATCTTAAAATGGAATATTTGATCTAGGTAAGACATTCAATCGAACAAATCATATTCCAAAAAGATCTAGGATCTAGATCAATGAACTCCAAAACATCAAAATTAGAACTAGACTTTGATGAAAATAGAAAAAGGTGAAAATATCTTATATATTAACAAAAGTTGGTAAGTAAACTGAATCACATCATGAGAAAGAACAAGTAAATCGGCTTACTATTATAGCTTCATGATTATTTTGTTATTTTTAAATCTATTTATTAGAAGTTTTTGTTGAAAAAATACATTGGTTAATGAACAAAACAATTGATATAATTTAACCGAAATACAAAACAGAATGAGATGACTTACTTTCCACAGCAGCCACTTCACCCCCGCAGAAGAATAGCACCTTCATTTTCAGTAGAAGAAAGCGGAGCTAACACTACTCAAGAGCCGATTTCTCTAGAAAAATGAAATAACAGTATTAAAGCATTGTGAGACAGAAGCAAGTTCCAATAGCGCATAATCTTAACGAGATGAGAGACGACTTACTTTCTGTGAGGAGATGGATTTCTCCATCATCTCGTTGATACTTCGATCGGATGATGGCTTCCGCGGTGGATTTCTCTAAATCTGAGGGTGAAACAATCTAGACAGCAACGACGGTGGTTAGGTTTAGCCGCACTCGATTATATCTTATTATATAAAGTTGAGTTTTCGAAGTTACTAACTCGCTGATCATGACACGTGTCGATTCTAATAGTTAGAGATTTCGACACATGTCAAAATAATATTTTGTTTTTAAAATTTTTGAAACTAGAACAGATAATATGAGAAAAAATTTAAAAGTATAAAAAGATAACTGTTAAAGATCACGTTAACACACTTACGGATCGTAACACATGTCATATTTATTGGTTTTAGATTTTTGACACGTGTCAGAAAATATTTGTTTTTAATAATTGCTAAATATGTAAAAAGATAATACGATAAAATATAAAAATTTAAATAAAGTTTAAAAATGTAAAAAATAATGTACTAAAATTAAACTTTCTTCTGTCCCATTTTATTAGATGTTTTTGGTAAAAGCACAAGATTAAGAAATAATAAATGTTTTAGATCAACCAATAGATAAAAGACTGAATACTTTAAATAAGTATAAAATAATAAATGTTCTAAATTCAACCAAGAATATAAAGACTGAATACTTTAAATAGTATAAATTATATTTTAATATAAACTAGTATTGAAAACTTAAAAACATCTAATATAATGGGAACAAAGAAAAATACCTTAAACATCTTATAATTTGGGACAAAGGGAGTACATTAAATCACTTAAATCATTTAAAGAACTAGTCTTGTTTTATTTATCTTCTTTGGTGAGTACAGCAAGAATTGGAATTGTTAACAGATTTGGTGGATGAAAAGGATTTACAATTGAAAGTTATTGTAGCCTAGTTGTCTCCCAAAGTGTAACGCTCAACTACATATTACAATTACAAAAACTTTGGTGGTAATGATCCAATATTTTTAAACCACAGTAATATTACTGTGTGGACCATGAAATGAAATAATTCTTCGATTGAAAAATTGGTAAGGTGGTAAGATAATGGGACCCTTTTGATTGATGATACAGAGTGGTTCATATCGAAAAGAAGAAAAATCAAATTGATACATTGTGGAGACAATCACAAAACAGAGTAGGCGTTTTCTGTAAAAAACATGAATGCTGTAAATTATTGGTGTTGGCTTTTCTTCATGTTATGGTCCTACCAATCTCTGCATACCCATGTTCTTTTTTTCTTTTTTTACTTTTACAACCTTGCATTATTATATCAAAAATACTTTGATTAAAGAAGAAATTACCTAGAATTAAGTGTAGTATCTTGAGAAGAGGGATCATCCACTTTACTCAGATGCAGGGAATTTCATAATCATAACACCATTTTTTTTAATTTAACCTTTGGATTCCGCTTAACACACCCCACTTGCCAATTTCGATTTAGTCCGAATGATTATTACTTGTATAATTTTTGTAATGCAGTAAATAAGACAATACAGCCTATAGAGGTAAGAATGATAATGCACATAAAAAAAAAATTGATAATGCACATAAGATTCTAAATATGTAAACATAAACCAATAATAGTAAAAAAACAAATATTTTTGTCGAAGCATAAAAAGACAGACGTCACTGTTGTATAGAAATGGTGTTTTTGTCACATTTACAAGTTTTTTTCTAATTTAAATATTCAGAAATAATAAAAAAAAGAGTGGAGAAAAAGAGAAGAGAGAGATAGAGATAGAGAGAGAGTGTTAAGTAGCTTCACTCTCTTGTCTTCTCTGTAAACCACACAGCTTCCTTCACTGAGCTTTTCTAGGGTTTCTCTTTCACTCTCTCTCTTCGTTTCTCACAATGCGACTCTTCCTCACCTCGTCCATGGCGAATCTCTTCATTTTCATTTCGATTCTTCTCCTCACTCTTCCTCTTCCGTCAATCGGAGATCTTTCCGCCGACAAATCCGCTCTTCTCTCACTTCGTTCCGCCGTCGGTGGCCGTACATTACTCTGGGACATCAAACAAGCCACACCATGCAACTGGACCGGCGTCTTATGCGACGGTGGTCGTGTAACCGCCCTTCGTCTTCCCGGCGAACGCTCTCCGGTCATTTACCGGAGGGTATTTTCGGTAATTTAACTCAGCTCCGTACGCTCAGTCTCCGTCTCAATGCTCTTACTGGTACCCTCCCTTTGGATCTCGGAAGCTGCTCCGACCTTCGGCGTCTGTACCTGCAGGGAAACAGATTCTCCGGCGAGATACCGGAGGTTTGTTCAGTCTTAGTAACCTCGTTAGGTTGAATCTAGCGGAGAATGATTTTAGTGGTGAGATCTCGTCAGGGTTTAAAAACCTTACTAGGCTTAAGACTCTGTACCTGAGAATAATAAGCTCTCTGGCTCTCTTCTTGACTTGGATTTGCCTTTGGATCAGTTCAACGTCTCTAATAACTTGTTGAACGGATCTATACCCAAGAGTCTTGAGAAATTTGACTCTGATTCCTTTGTGGGAACTTCACTCTGTGGCAAACCGCTTGGTGTCTGTTCTAATGAAGGAAACTGTGCCTAGCCAGCCAATTTCTGTGGGTAACATACCTGGAACTTTGGAGGGAAGCAAGGGGGAGAAGAAAAAGAAGAAGCTTTCCGGTGGCGCTATAGCCGGAATAGTTATTGGATGTGTGGTTGGTTTCTCCTTGATTGTTCTGATTCTGATGGTTCTCTTCAGGAAAAAAAGGTAACGACAGGACAAGGGCCGTCGATATTGCTACCGTTAAGCAGCATGAAGTTGATATTCCCGGCGAGAAAGCGGCTGTGGAAGCACAAGAGAATAGGAATTACGGGAACGAGTACTCCCCAGCTGCAATGAAAGCCGTAGAAGTGAACAGTTCAGGGATGAAGAAATTAGTGTTCTTTGGGAATGCGACAAAGGTTTTCGATCTTGAGGATCTGTTGAGAGCTTCGGCAGAGGTTCTGGGAAAGGAACGTTTGGGACAGCTTATAAGGCGGTGCTTGACGCGGTGACATTGGTGGCTGTGAAGAGGCTCAAGGATGTCACGATGCCGGATAGAGAGTTCAAGGAGAAGATTGAGGTTGTTGGGGCGATGGATCATGAGAACTTGGTGCCGTTGAGAGCTTACTATTACAGTGGAGACGAGAAGCTGCTTGTCTATGACTTCATGCCTATGGGAAGCTTGTCAGCTCTCTTACACGGTGAGAGTTATATATCTCTGTCTCTGCTTACAAATTGTGATTATTATTGTGAATAGTTCTCTGGCTGAATCTTAAGTTTGGCTTATTTGCGGCATAATTAGTAATGGATTTGTTTATTTACATTGACAAAAATGACTTAGCTTGCTATCATGAAACCATTAGTTTGGTACTGCATCACATTAATTTGGAATTCCCAATACAATGTTAACAGCTATTGTTAGATTTATTGCATGAGTTAGTGAAGAATTTATATCCTTGACATTCACATGGCTTACACATTGACGTCTGTGAATTAGTGGGGACAGTAAATAACCTTGGATATCTTGACTGGCGGGGACAGTGATAATTGTTCTTCTAGAATTGTGTTTTGAACAATGAAAACTCCAGCTTTCCTGTGTTCCAGTTTGAGACAATAGTTTTTCTTGTGTTGAGCTTAGTGCCATGTTATATTACAGGAAACAAAGGCGCAGGCCGGCCTCCGTTGAACTGGGAAATCCGATCACGTATTGCCCTTGGAGCTGCTCGTGGCTTAGACTATCTTCACTCACAAGACCCATTAAGCTCTCACGGAAACGTCAAGTCCTCCAATATCCTCTTAACAAATTCCCATGACGCACGAGTCTCTGATTTCGGCCTGGCTCAGCTCGTGAGCGCCTCATCCACAACCCCAAACCGGGCCACTGGGTACCGTGCGCCGGAAGTAACGGACCCGAGGCGTGTCTCACAGAAAGCGGACGTATACAGCTTTGGTGTGGTGTTGCTAGAGCTGCTCACCGGAAAAGCGCCGTCCAACTCAGTGATGAATGAGGAAGGAATGGATTTGGCAAGGTGGGTGCATTCGGTGGCGAGAGAAGAGTGGAGGAGTGAAGTTTTTGACTCGGAGCTGATGAGTTCCGAGACAGTGGCCTCCGTGGAAGAAGAGATGGCGGAAGTGCTGCAGGTGGGCATTGACTGTACAGAGCAGCACCCAGACAAGCGGCCAGTGATGGTGGAGGTGGTGAGGAGGATCCAGCAGTTGCACCAATCGGGTTCGGATCGAGTGGGCTAAGAGTCTAAGACCATCAGATGAAAGGAGAAGGCTTATGAGTTAGGTCGTTGATGTGAAACGACGGCGTTGTTGGTGTTTGATGATTAAATGTTTAGTTTAAGAATATGGCGGGGAATTAGTGTTGAGTTCGTTAATTAGTTGTTTCTAATTTTGGTATTCCTTCTTTTTTCTTTTTTTCATGTGTGAGCACTGATGATGAGGAGTTCGTTGTGGTTGTAATTATTAGTGCTTTTAACTTTAACTTTATTTCAATATTGTTTCAGCTTTTTGTCTCTTTGATAAGATAGTAGACAAAAAAGGAAAAGAAAAGATAGTATAGTATAAAATTCGTATTAATATAGACTAACCTGACATGTAACTTGTAAGAGCATACGCAGTGGTAAAATAGGTTTGTGTGGGTGTAAGTATTTTTTTAGTATTATAATTTAAAGAAAAAGATCAAAGAGAAAGAGAAAGTAGGAGAGAGAGAGACACATCACCGCTTACAACCGATTGCAAGTATACAATCGATTTTTTACTCTGACCCAACTATTCCCTTTTTTTCTGTTATTTTAATACATGCAATCGGCCATCAAATGCACCGATGCGTTCGGTCTAATACAACGACAAATGTAAATGTCTTTATTTTCATACATTCACGTCCGCTTCTTGCAAATCAATGACGTGACAGCTATACGTGTAAGTCAAATATATTAGTTCACAGGTTTACACGATAATACGGTTGGATCGAAATGTAGATACGGGAAGATGTTATACGAAGTCGTGTTGGAGATCGAAATGTAGATACGGGAAGATGTTACATGATCTTTGTTCACCAAACAAGTTGAAGACGACTAAAAAATCTAAAATTGTTGAGGTAATGTCTTGAATGGTATTTGAAATCATTAAAGGTTAAGTACGTTGTGAGCTCTCTTATCTTTACATAGACCGATTGATGCCCTTGGTTACTCAAAACGTAAACGCTACCTCACAACTCTCATGTCCTTGTGATTTATAGATACTGTATATGGGAAAAGTACCTATATATAGCGTTTGTGGCTGCGTTTGCGTCCCCATAATGTTTCAATATCCGTTGTCTCCTCTTTTTTCTCTTCCTGTCTCTGCAGATACAACATATTGAAACAGATTTAAAATTGTCACTGTAAATGGAGCTTACAAGATTGATTTTGTGATGAACAAGGTAATCAACAGAAACGAACAACTTACATTTACAGAGTATACAAACAACGCCGGTAATGGCAGAGTTCTCATTACACTGACTCACTGAAACACCAAAGGAATCGAGAAAAACATCCAGGAAATGAATGTTACTTGTGATGTGGAATTGGTTGTGGCTCATCTTTCCAGCCTTTTGATAGAAGATCGTAGTTGATAGACGCCAGCTGCGAGAGGTTCTGCAAAACCGTAAAGGAGAGAAACTCAGATTGCTACGCATTGTGCTCTTATTACCCAACCACTCACACAATGATACAACCTCACTTGCCACAACAAAGACACACCTATTTTCGAGTAGTCTGGAGGCAGAACCCACAAATTCAAAGACTATCATTCAGTCCCTATAGTAGCTACATGTGAATCTGACAATCTACCTACAGCCCCTCTAATACACAACCATGTTGCCAACTCTTCCGAGCTGACATAACTTATGCTACATTTATATCTGTTGCCATAGAAATCTATCCAAAAATAGAATTTGGATTTTGGAATATCAACAACTATATAAACCACCAACCAATTGCATACTTGGACAAAACTGGACCTGAACGGGTCAGTCATGAGTTGGTACCTTAAACGAGAAATTACTGAAAGAGTAATCTACAGGTACGCCAGACTCAAACTCTGCCTGTCCTTCGCATTCTTCAACCTGTGTAACAACATTGATCCAGTTCAAGGAAATTTTCAGATCCAAAGAACACTAATGATAGTTTTCCGACTATATTCTAAGCAGGTAAAATTCAAAGAGTGGATTAGCAAATGTTACCTCTCCTTCTTCATGATGATTGCTCAAGCCACCACTGCTGTCACTCAAGCTATCAGCATCACTATAATCTTGAACCTCGCCGCTCGGGAAAAATTGCTCATCCGATGTGTTCCATGAGTAGCGACTTCTGAAGTAACTTGTGTCAATTGCACTCTCTGAAGCCGGAACAAATGCAGCCTAAAGAAAACTAGTGTTAAACTTTAAGAAGGCACCAAATAGCAAAGCTTATAACTTTAAAAGAATAAGATAAATAAACGCACCTTTTGCCTTGCTAGTGTGTCCCAGTTGATGTCTTTAAAGAAGATGTGCTGCTTGACCTGAGTCATGAGATTAATGTCATTGACAGTTTATTACTTGTTGGAACTATTAATCACAGAAAGAGACATCTATTTTACCTCAGCCGCCCCTCTAGCTCCAAGTCTCTGATGAGGATCTTCTGTTAAAAATCTAGAAAAAGAAGACGACATGATGTAACAGACAATAACCTGTCTTTTTCTCTATGGCGTTAAGCCTCAATATTGTATATGAACGGTAACATAGAATATCTCTTACCGGTCTATAATATCATGGGCTTCAGCACTCATTTCTTCTGGAACATGAGGCCATGGTATCTTACGGTTGAGAATATTGTCAAATATTTGCTAGAACAAACCAAAGAAAATGCACATCAAATGTTGGAATCTGAAAGCTGACGCACAGTGCTCTATAGCAACATCAACAATTCAACATATGTACTGATTTCAAATAAAAGTTTAGAGGAGTTGAGAAGCCAATACAAAAACAAAAGAAAAGAAAAAAGACATGGCATTTGAAGACCAGCCAAAGAATGAATTCTAGTTCCTAAGATTTTCAGAAAACATCTGTTCCTCTATCAAAGCGTAAATAAGAAACAATGCAATTATTAGTCTCTCACCTGAGGATGTTCCGCATTGAAGGGTGGAATTCCCACGATGAGTTCAAACAGAATGATGCCAACAGACCACCAATCCGCAGTTGCACCTGAATGATAATGTAAGTATATATTAATTTTTGCAGCCTTGGCATGTAAAAAACGAAACAAAATGATCTGAAGCTAACAAGGCGTACAACAAGAATATATTATGAAAGTCAGTGGTCCAGCGTCCTCAGCATATAACCCTTCTACTTACACCA
Source organism: Erysimum cheiranthoides (assembly GCA_011420285.2). Lineage (NCBI taxonomy): Eukaryota > Viridiplantae > Streptophyta > Magnoliopsida > Brassicales > Brassicaceae > Erysimum > Erysimum cheiranthoides. The sequence continues at coordinate 7,621,719 of CM022180.2, forward strand.
GATTAGTAGAGCAGAAGTAAATTTGTAGTAGCTTATTTTCCTACTCATATTACCAATCCCAGCTGAGTGCCAATGATTCTACTAAACAAACAATCTTGAATAAAAGACAAGCAGACACTAAAATTAGACATGTGTACGCACCATGTCCTGTCCCTAAAAGAATTTCTGGCGCTAGGTAGTCAGGAGTACCCACAGCAGATCTTTTCTTGCGCCTTTCAAGCTGATCCTCAGATGCCGCTATTCGTGATTCCTCCTCATCAAGCAGAGACGTTCCACTTACAGCAGGACCAGCCAGATCATCCGTGCTGTTGATGAGACCAACTTTAGAGAGCCCAAAATCTGTCAACTGCTCAGATAAAAGAAAGAAACAATAGGTCCTAAATTAAAAGTCTCTCACACGTGCAAAGGCTACATCTCGTAAGCCTCAAATATCAAGCAGAAGATGTATTTTAAAGGACTAATAATATTACCCACAAGTTTCCAAAGATTGCAGAGAACTCTTACAACGGAAATTATACCTTTATATGACCATCATGCGCAATCAACAAATTATCTGGCTTCAAGTCACGGTGAACAACACCCTCAGAATGCAAATATTCCAAAGCAAGGACCTGACATAGAAATTCATCGTGAAGTCACTTTCTGTAGCTCTATGGAATGAACTGTTAATAAAATAAACATGCAGAACTTACAACTTCGGCAATATATACACGGACAATATCTTCCTCTAAGCAACCTAAATTTCTAACAACGAATACAGGTCCCCTCCATTCAGATACTCCATCAACCAGATACAGGTTTCACGACAAGGAAAGAATAGAAGAAACGAACCTGGTAAAAAAAAAGTTATGTTAAAAGACGTAAATATCTTCTGAGAATATGCTTTAAAGATTAGACCTGCTTACCACAAAGGGATTGCGAACGTTGATCAATATATCACGTTCAGCAAGTATATTTCAACAGCATTCTTACGGATCATATCTGCCTT